>JAHHZJ010009058.1:0-26607 GCA_021437245.1 Aegilops speltoides
GCTCACCATCGCTTCTTCATAGTTCGAGGTTCATCATGATCTAGTAGCATGACTTCCAAAACAGGATTGCCGCACCACTCAAAAGGATCTTACTGTTGATCTACGAGGTTCCGAAGAACTTGATCCAAGTTTCATGATCAACATCATCAACTTCCTCACTACTTGGTGTAGACGCCCTGTAAACCTGGTTTCCGGATTAACTACTTTCAAGTAAGGGAGAAGGCTATTACCTCATCAAGTTCCACTTTCCTCCCACTCACTTCTTTCGAGAGAAACTCCTTCTTAGAAAGGATCCATTCTAGCAACGAATGTCTTGCCTTTGGATCTGTGATAGAAGGTGTACCCAATGTTTTTGGGTATCCTATGAAGACACATTTCCGATTTGGGTTCGAGCTTATCAGGTTTTTTTCACATAAGCATCGGATCCCCAAACTTTAAGAAACCACAACTTTGGTTTCTTGCCAAACCATAGTTCATAAGGTGTCGCCTCAACGGATTTTGACGGTGTTCTATTCAAGGTGAATGCGGCCGCCTCAGAGCATAACCCCAAAACGAAAGGGAATCAGAAGAGACATCATAGATCGCACCATATCTAGTAAAGTACGACAACGCTCGACACACCATTACGCCTGTGGTGTTCCGGTTGGGGAGTTGCAAACTATTCCGCATTGTTTCAAATTGTAGACCAAACTCAGAATCAAATATTCACCTCCACGATCGATCAGAAACTTAATTTTCTTGTTACGATGATTTTCAACTTCACTAAATTCTTTGAACTTTTCAAATGTTTCGACTTATGTTTCATTAAGTAGATATACCCATATCCGCTTAAGTCATCCTGGAAGGTGAGAAAATAACGATATCCCCACGAGCCTCAACATTCATCGGACCACATACATCCAGGAATGTATGATTTCCAACAAATCTGTTGCCTTCCATAGTACCGAGAACGGTTTCTAGTCATCTTGCCCATGAGGCACGGTTCGAAGGCCAAGTGATTCATAATCAAGGACCCAAAAGTCCATCAAGATGGAGTTTTTCATGCGCTTTAAATCGGATATGACTCAAACGGCAAAGGCCACAAATAAGTTGCACTATCATTATCAACTCTGATCTTTTGGTTTCAACATTTGAATATGTGTATCACTACTATCGAGATTCATAAGAAATAGACCACCTCAAGGGTGCATGACCATAAAAGATATTACTCATATAAATAGAAAACCATTATTCTTTAAATGAATAACCGCCTCGGATCAAACAAGATCCAGAATAATGTTCATGCTCAACGCAGGCACCAAATAACAATTATTTAGGTCTAAAACTAACTCAAGGTAGATGTAAGGGTGTCAATTGATCACATCGATTTGGAACCATTTCCACGCCGATCGCCAATTTCGCCCGGTTCGCTTAATCCCAGTCCCCGCTTTGAGTTGCAAATATTAGCAAAGTAACCAGATCAAATACCCAAAAGCACGCGAGCCTAGTAAGGTACACATCAATAACATGTATATCACATATACCTTTGTTCACCTTGCCATCCTTCTTATCCGCCAAATACTTGGGGGCCGCCCAAAGGACTACCCTGGCAAAGAGAAGCATTTGGCCGGTTTAGGGCCAGTTTGGGTTTTTCTCCCGAGAGCAACTTGCTTGCCGCTCTTCTTGAGATTCTCTTCTTCCCTTTTTCTTCTTGAAACTAGTGGTCTTGTCAACCATCAACACTTGATGCTCTTTTTGATTTCTACCTCCGAGCCTTTAGCATTGAAGAGCCGTATAGTCTTTACTAACCCTTGCATATTATAGTTCATCAGGTTTGTAGCTTGGTGGCGTGATTGAGAATTTCAATGACACAATCATCCGAAGATTAACTCCCAATTGTGTCAAGTGATTGTAGTACCCCATTCAGTATATGCTCACTAATGTAACTATTCTCCCCATCTTGCAGCATAGAACTTATTGGAGACTTATATCTCTCAACCGGCATTTGGAATATTAACTTCAACCCGAACATCTCATATGCTCCATGACGCTCAAAACGCCTGAAGTCCCTTCGCCGAAAGCATGGCACATAACTTAGAGTAGTCATCGCTTTGCTCCCGACGCTCACAACATCCGTGTTCCAAAAAGAAGTTCCACCTAGCGTGCATCCAGATTTAACTTTCGGCAGAATGAGGATGATCTCGTTACCCAATCCCGTAATTGCTACCATCATCTTTCAACTTTGCTTTCGGAACGATTAAAATTCAACAACAACAAAGACGAGCCATCTATCTACAATCAAACATAAACAAGCAAGATACTATCGTACTAAGTTCATGATAAATTTAAGTTCAATTAATCAATTATTAAGAACTCCCACTTAGAAAGACATCTCTAGTCATCCAAGTGATCACGTGATCCAAATCAACTAAACCATAACCGATCATCACGTGAAATGGAGAGTTTTCAATGGTGAACATCTTATGTTGATCATATCACTATATGATTCACGCCGACCTTTCGGTCTCCGGTTCCGAGGCCATATTCGATATGCTAGGCCTCCAAGTAAACCCGAGTATTCCGGGCAAACGGCTTGCACCTCAGATGGACGAGAGCTTATCACACCCGATCACCCGGGGTGTCCGGGCACGATTTAACTTTGGCAACGGGCATACCGGGAGAACACTTTTTGATAATTTAGTGAGAGATCATTATAATGCTACCGCCAATCAAAGCAAGATAAGATGCAAAAGGATAAACATCACATGCAAATCAATATAAGTGATATGATATGGTCATCATCATCTTGTGCTTCATGATTCCATCTTGCTCGCACCACCATGATCACCATCGCCACCGCGCCGACACCTGATCTCCATCGCAGCATCGCTGTCGCCTCGCCAAACTTATGCTACTACGACTATCTCTACCGCTTAGTGATAAAGTAAAGTATTACAGGCTTATTGCATTGCATACAATAAAGCTAACAACCATATGGCTCCCCGCCAGCCGCCGATAACTTCGTTACAAAACATGATCATCTCATACAATAAAATATAGCATCGCCTTGACCATATCACATCACATGCCCTGCAAAAACAAGTTAGACGCCCTCTACTTTGTTGTTGCAAATTTTACGTGGCTGCTACGGCTTAAGCAAGAACCAGTCTCACCCACGCATCAAAACCACAACGACATTTCACAATAGACCTGCTTTAACCTTCTCAAGGACCGGAGCTACACTCGGTCAACTAAAGTGAGAGAGACAGCACCCACCAAGCCACCTTTAAGCAACGAAAGCTCGCGAGCGGTGAAACTCCGCCTCGCCAGAAGCGCACGCAGTAATGTCTCCGGGCCGCCTATCTCACAATACCAACAACCAAAAGTATGACATGTCGGTAGGTAGTATGACTTGTATCGCCCACAACTCACTTGTGTTCTACTGCGTAAAAAACATCAAACCATAGAAAAACCTAGGCTCGATGCCACTGCTGGGGAACGTAGTACTTCAAAATTTTCCCACGCACGTTAAGATCATGGTGATGCATAGCAACGAGAGGGGAGAGTGTTGTCTACATACCCTGTAGACCCAAAGCGAAGCGATCACAACGAGAGGAAGTAGTCAGACGTTCTCCTCGCGATCCGACCGATCCCAGCTGGCATTCGACGCCCGAGTTCTTGACATTGACGCCCTCAGATCTGATCCAGCCGAAAGTGTCGAGGGAGAGTTTCACAAGACGACGGCGCAGGACGATCTTGATGTTTCACTGGCGCAGGGTCACTTAAGCCGGCGACGTATAACCGAGGTGGAATATGGTGGAGGGGCACCTGCACGCTGGGGAACGATCTCACGATCAACTTGTGTGTTCCAGGTGCCCCCGCCTCAGATATAAAGGAGCTGGGGAGGGGGCCATGGCCAAGAGGGGGCGCCAGAGTCCTACTCCCTCTCGAGTAGGATTCCCCCAATCCTAGTTGGACTAGGATTCCTGAGGGGAAAGAGAGAGAGAAGTCTGCTCTTCTCCTAGTCCTAGTAGGACTAGGGAAGGGGAGGCGCAGAGCCCCTTGGGCTGCCCCTTCTCCTTTCCACCAAGGCCCATCGAGGCCCATTTACCTTGGGGTTCCGCAACCTCCCGACTCCAATCTCCGCCCGAACCATTCAACTCCAAACATAGGCTTCCATATATCAATCTTTATGTCTCGACCATTCCGAGACTCTCATGTCCGGTGATCACATCCGGGACTCCAACTTTGTACATCAAAATACATAAACTCATAATAACTGGCTATCAACCTTGCTGCATGGATTCCCACGGTTCGAGAACAATGTAGACATGACCTAGAACTATTCACGTCAATAACCAACAGCGGACCTCGATGCCCATATTGGTTCCTACATATTCTACGAAGATCTTTATCGGTCATCAGATAATATCATATTGTCTCTTTGTCATCGGTATACATTTGCCCGAGATTCGACGCCTGTATCCAATACCTAGTTCAATTCATCGCAAGTCTTTTACCGTCTTCGCAATACATCATCTCACAACTAACTCATTAGTTGTAGTGCTTGCAAGGCTTGATGTGCACACCGAGAGGGCCCAGAGATACCTCTCCCACAATCGGAGTGACAAAACCTAATCTCAAACACGCCAACCCAACATCTACCTTTTGAGACACCAGTAATCCTTTATAATCACCCACATTGCCAGGACGCTTGGTAGCACCCAAAGTGTTTCCGTAAACGGAGTTGATAATCTCATAGTTACAGAACATGTATATGTCATGGATAAAAGCAGAGCAACATACTAAACGATCGTAAAGGTTAAGGAATGGGTCATGTCAATCGATCATTCTACTAATGATGTGACCTCATTAATCAAATAACAACCTTGTTCATGGTTAGAAACATAACCATCTTTGATTAACAAGCTAGTCAAGTAGAGGTATCAGTGACATGTTGTTTTGTCTATGCATTCACACATGTATCATGTTTCCTGCTATCACAATTCTAGCATGAATGATAAACATTTATCATGAAATAAGGAAATAAATAATAACTTTATTATTGCTCTAGGGCATATTTCTTCATCACCGACATGCGGGCCACGACGCTGGGCCCACATGTCAAGAACTCCAAACGATCCAGCTAAGTCATCAAGCAGCGTCAGATTCACGCCTCGACGAACCTACTTCCACAGCCGTTGTCCATCCGTTCGCCGTGGCTCATTGCCATTCGCCGCTATATTAACTTGAGCCCCAGCCCACCATAGCCAAAGACCCACACTTATTCTCTCCGTTCTTTCTTCGCTTCGCACCACTTCAACCATGGCTCTCGGCGCGCCCGGTTTCTTGACGATCGTCGCAGGAGCATTTAGGACATCGGGCGGCTCCGCCCCGGCACGCCCAAAGCTCTTTTCACATATCAGGCAGGAGAAAATGGGAGACGTCGCCGCCTCCGCCGCCATTTATCACGAAAGGTGGCGCTATGGCACCGGCGAAATGCAGGAAGAGTAGTACATGGTAGGTCATCGCCGCCCGTCCTAGGAAGTCCACCGCTACTCCACTCAACGACGCCAAGCTTGGTAAACATCGGCGGTCATTAGTTACCGACGGCGACGGAGGCGGAAATCTTCGTGACCTGGTTCGCCGAGGGGAGGTTATCGAGGCGATGAGAGAGGCAGGCAATGGTCGGCTTTTCGGGTTCATGGTTGACATGGTGGTCGGGCTACCGCAATCGCTTAGATGAGGTTTATGAGGTTTAGTACGTTTGTGCGAAATATGTAATGAATTTCGTCCCAGCTTTGTAGAAAAGTTTTCAAATGTAATGAATTTCATCCGTTAATTTCATCCGTTAATTTGAAATTTACTTTGTTTGCACAAATTCGCTCAAGTTAGTTCATATAGTTGTCGTAAAGGTATGCGGTAAGATCGATGGCATCTATCGTCCCTGATGATGCCGGTGTAAATTTAGGGCCACGACCGAGATGCTTAACTATCATGCTATAATTGCTAACAATCCTCCATTATTTGGCAGGAACAGTTATCCTCAATCAAAATCAGATCCGTGTTTCAGACTCCTCCCGCAGTAAGAGTAAACCTAGCTTACATAAAATGGAGCAAGTGACGCATCAGCACGCCATATCATCAACTAGCCCGCCTAACGAGCGGGAACGATTTGTTCTGGATTTTATTGATCGATCACGAAAATATTACGCCAAGTTCTAAAGGAAAAGGCGGCACACTTATGACTCAGACGCCGCAACCTCGAGAAGTCCCTCGCACGCCACTCACCAGAGGGAACATGGGTTGTCTTGCAATTTCAATCGACATGTGGGACCGTATTGAATAAAACCGCTGATAGTCAAATCTAATCGCCGTGGGCTGCCAAGAAGAGAGAAATGGGGAGGGAGAAGAGATCGCCCACCCGCGGCATGGACTCCAAGAAATATATGGTGATAATGTGAGGTGGGCCATGTTGAGTCCGACCGCCTCGAGCCCGGCTCACCGCCTGCCCCTCAAGACACCAAATGCCCGCTGATGCACAGAAGTAGTCCCCGCTTATGTGAGAGAGAGGCATTGACAAAGTCAAGGAGTAACAAGGAGACAATAGCTTCATCAAAATAAACAATGAATACTGCTGTCGTCTCTCTATATCGAAAGAATACTTTCATTCACGACATGTGGGACGCGACCATCCTTGTCCACCTACCATGCACAAAATTATCCCGGTCCACCGTTCGATCACAGCCCAACCTTTCCCATCAGAAGTTGTTCGATGAAGGAACCATCATGACTTCGCGGAATTCGCTTCTTCAAGAAAACTTACTGCACTCCGCAATATCGCTACCACACGCCAAGACCGGACGACACCGCACCACGCCATATCATCAAACCCACTAGTCCAAACTAGCCTGCCTAGGTCATCTATTTTAGAACGGAGGGAGTACGCCTCGACCGCTATGATTTTGTATTGCACGCTCTCGCATTTTTGCTACGATTTTCCTACCCTATAAACCAAATGAGGCTCTGAATGTATGTTTCCACTATTGTCCGACCGATCGCTAAGCCTACAATTTTAGGAGGCTATTGGTCGATCGACGAGATAAGTATAAGCCACCACGAGCTCATCAGCCCCAACGTTTCTTCGCCGTGTTTTACCAAGATTATAGCTCGCACGGTAGCTAGCCTACTAACACCAAGAATCATCAAACAAGCCCCGCCGATATGATAAACAGTTCAAACTTACATCTAAGCATGCCATATATTACATCAAAAGCTGGTGAGGATACATCTGTTTCCACAACTCGAGAGGGTTCGCATGATTCATCGCATGATTCACTATCAAACAAAAGTAGCAAGATCCGCCCACACAATACAAAGGTTTCAGCCCTAAGATGGTTTGATAGCACGCATCGCTCGTAATTAAACATGGCAATGCAAACTACCCGAAGGCTTAGCGCGACCAACTATTTCTTGTTATCGATCTCTCGGCAATGACCACAACACGGACAGCGGCATGGGAATCGATTGGGCGATGTCCACAGGACAGTAATCGTGACATCGAATCGATCTATGGGCGATGTCCACAGGATGGATAGCGCATCGAATCGATCTCCGGCGATGCCAACAAGACGGGCTACTACATCGAATCATCAAGGACAACCACCGCACCGCACAACCCTAACATATTAGCAAGCACATTGCAAATCATCAAAACCACAACTATGGTAATAAGCCATTATTTTTACCTTGTGCAGCTCACCGGGATCTCATCCTCCGGGGCCATCCCGTCCTCGATGATACCACCATGAGGGGAATACTGCTTCAACGGCGACTATCTCCTCAAACTCGGCTCTTGAGCCTCACAGGTGACAATCAGAGTTCCTGGTAGGCAGGGGCCCTTGCTGTTCTTCCAAATTTATTTGAGGAGTTCGTCCCGCCAACGCTCTTCAACTCTTGGCCAGTGCTTGTTTCTGGAGTTCTTCGTTCTCATGGGTTGGCCCGCCAACATGGTCAACTCTGCTGGTTGGTGCGCTTCGTTTAGAGATCGCCGTCTCCAAAGGTTGTCCGCAAGCAACTCTTGCCTAGTGCTCCGTGATCCATCAATGAACCGACAAACGTAAAGCAATCAAAGGAAACCACAATCAGAATGAAAATGGGAAAAGAATAGGATGTGAGAATCGTCAGGTGCAAGAAAAAGAAGATTATTGAATAAAATATAGCAGCATAACGATTCGCCACCTTTCCTTCATTTGGCATGTAAGAAAATGGCGTATGAGTAGCCTGAGTGAGGTTTTCTTCAATAAAGGAAAGAAAGGGCTTGAACGAGCTCCAATGAAATGATGGTTGCTTCTTCCACCAATTTGGAGGCCACCTAACATACCGTAAAGGTGTGGTTTTTGTGATATGACGGTCATGACGCCACATCGGGTGACAGAGTCTCGACCTAGCACCTCGCAGTTGATTTGGTGGATGGCACTGAGCTCCGGACTTTTGAAATGTCCCATGCATGTACATAGAGCGCTAGTCATATAGGAGTGTTCAATATTGTGCACCATGACTAAGGCGGAGAGAGGAAAACGAGAGAACTATGTAATTATAATGCATGAGTTTAATTAGGTAGTTTTGTAAAGTACGAGATACAAGACATTCTCCAATCGCAAAATGCCTTGGTTCATGAGATTTGAGATTTGAGCCCTATAAACCGAAGGGAGGTATTGCACACTGTAGTCTAGTCACTTGTTGAAATCTCTAGAAAGGCAAATACCTTTCAAATACATGTGTCTATACTACTCCCTCCGCCTAGGTGTGTAAGTCATCTTACAAAACCAAATAGTCCCAAAACACTTAGGCACGATGCATTAACTTCTACCTTGTTTCTTGTTTCTGACATATCAACCAATAAGAGATGAGGTGTGATGCTTTAATGACTTGCAATGGCTAGTTCATTGCATGGAATGCTATTAATTAGCAAATAAACATTGGTGACCCAGAGGAAACGTGCAAGCACGTGGACCTATGCGAATGAGTATCAACCAATGGATAATGGAGTTGAATTGTTAAACAATAGCAATTTTGTCTCATGCAAGAGCCTAACTAGTACTCAAGGAACCGCACTACGCGAAATGCTCAAGAATCGCCACGCTGGGTTTGCGCTATTCTTCGGTTCCGAGAAGACTAACAATGATGTCACTCCTACTTCAAGATTGAATCCACCGCCCATGTCCGCCCACCTCGTATGGAGGGATAGCGTAGCGAAGCTTACCATCGCCTCCTGCTTATGCTTCATGAGGGGCCCAACAGTGGTTGGCTCCTCCTGGCATGCAGCCAAAGGCAGGTGTAAAGCAAGGCACCGAGCTAGTCCGCAAGGGAGAGGGCGTCAGAGTAATCAAATTCTTGCTTGTACAAGCCGACGCACACATCAAAGCACCGACTGATATAAGTCTTTTACACATTTCAAATGCTACTTTATATGTAGGAGTAGACATATTCGCTTCAGATGTAGTCACTTGTTGCAATCTCTAAAAAGACTTATATTTGGTAACGAGGGAGTTAAATGTATGCATGCCGTGACTTTTTTTGATACTTTATGTGTTGATTTGATGGACCTTGCTAAATTTTGACTATAAATTTAACTAACGAATTTTCATGCATGTCACAAAAATTACGAGGCTGTTTGGATTGTGACTATGTTTGTCTTATGTTGCCACATTATTTTTCCCACACTTGCCACACTGTTTAACCGAGTTGCTCAAATTGTTAGAAACACTTTGGCTTGCTTTAAGGAATCTTGCCACAATTTTTGTGTTCAGGACATGTGGGTTCACCGCTAATAAAAAAATCTTGTCTTAGGTGTAATAATGAAATACTTATATTTAGGAATGGAGGGAGTAGAAAATATAAATAATAATGCATGTTGGGGCAACCCACGCTTCCGCTAATTTTAGCCGTAGGCTTGTTCACAATTTTTTTTAGGGGGTGGTTGTTCATTTAATGGAGGGACTTGTAGTACCGGACTTGAACGATACAAAGTGCACTCCGCACATCAGAATAATTACTTGGAACAATCAAAAAACAATCAACAACTAAAAACCGTGACTGGCATGTAGTAGTACACAATTTTAAACGATTGTTTTGATGGAGGAAAAGGAAAACTACCCCACTACTTATATATAGGCCGAGCCTCCGCTGCTTGCTAGGGTTGCTCTATTCACACACTCTCATCCTCTTCAGATCTAAGATAGGGGTATGCTACGCCTTGAGCTTATGCTGGTTTTCCTCAAAGAGGAGAGGGTGATGCAGAAGTGTAGCGTAAGTATTCCCCCGCTTGAGAACTAAGGTATCAATCCGTAGGAGGCTCCTCAAAGTCCCACGACCTACACAAATAACGGAGAACTCGCAACCAACGCAATAAAGGGGTTGTCAACCTTCACTGCCACTTCATGTAAAGTGAGATCTAATAAAGATAGTATGATAAGATAAATATATATTTGGTATTTTATAATATAGATGCAAAAAGTAAAGATGCAAATAAAAGTAGATTGAAAGCAAATATGATAAGAGATAGACCTGGGGGCCATAGGTTTCACTAGTGGCTTCTCTCAAGATAGCATAAGTATTACAAGGTACAAACCATCACGAAAGCAATTGATAGAAAAAGCGTGATAGTTATGAGATTATCTAGGCATGATCATGTATATAGGCATCACGTCCAAAACAAGTAGACCCTAGAGGCTCCAAGATGGGATCTCGTGGATACGTATGTTATGTGGTGGAAATTGTGTTTCGTGGTGCCCCGGATGTTTTCGGGTATGTAGGTATATATAGGAGGAAGAAGTACGTCGTCAGTCGAGGGCCCCACGACAGGGGTCTTGTATGGGCCTCCTATCTCGGCTTCCTCGGCTACTTCTTGACTTGCACTCCAAGCTCTTCGATCACGCTGGTTCCAAAAATCACGCCTCAAGGTTTCATCTGCTTGACTCGCTTGATATTCCTTTTCTTCAACAAATAGGCAAAAACAGCACGGGCCTCCGTTAGTAGGTCAGTCCCAAAATGATATAAATGTAAAATAAAGCCCATAAACATCCAAAGGGGTAATATAATAGCATGGAACAATCGAAAATTATAGATACGTTGAGACGATGAAGCATTCCCAAGCTTAATCCCTGCTCCCTCGAGTAGGTAAATGATAAAAAGAAATTTTTGATGGAATGCTACCTAGCATAATTCTCAATGTAATTTTCTTTTTGTGGCATGAATGTTCAGATCCAAATGATTCAAAATAAAAGCTTATAAAACATAAAATAATAATGCTTCAAAGCATACTAATGATAATCATGTCCTATCAAAATAACATAGCCAAAGAAAGCTTATCCTACAAAATCATATGGTTAGGCCATGCTTCATTTTCATTACACAAAATACTCCCATCATGCACAACCCCGATGACGAGCCGAGCAATTGTTTCATACTTTTTAACGCGGCTTCATTTTTTTCAACTTCACGCAATACATGAGCCAAGCCATGGACATAACACTATGGTGGTATATGGTGGTGGTTGTGAGGACAAAAGGGAGAAGATAGTCTCACATCAACTAGATGTATCAACGGGCTATATAGAGATGCCCATCAATAGATATCAATGTGAGTGAGTAGGGATTGCCATGTAACGGATGCACTAGAGCTATAAATATATGAAAGCTCAACAAAAGAAACTAAGTGGGTGTGCATCCAATTTTCGCTCAAAGACCTCTGCATTTTGAGGAAGCCCATCATTGGAATACAAGCCAAGTTGTATAATGAAAAATTCCACTTAGTATATGAAAGTGACATAGGAGACGCTCTATCATGAAGATCATGGTGCTATTTTAAGAATAATGTAGAAAAGAGATAGTAGCATTGCCCTTCTCTCTTTTTTCTCTCATTTTTTCTTTTTTTTCTTTTTTTCTTTTTTCTTGGCCTTCCTTTTTCTTTTTGGCCTTTCTATTTTTTTTCTTTCATTTTTTTCTTTTTTTCTTTTTTTGTAAAGTCCAAGTCTCATCCCGACTTGTGGGGGAATCATAGCCTTCATCATCCTTTCCTCACTAGGACAATGCTCTAATAATGAAGATCATCACACTTTATGGATTTACAACTCAAGAATTACAACTCAAAGCTAGAACAAGATATGACTCTATATGAATGCCTCCGGTGTAATCGATATGCAATGAATCAAGAGCGACATGTATGAAAATTATGAAAGTGGCTCTTGCACAAATACGATGTCAACTACATGATCATGCAAAGAGATATGACAATGATGGAACGTGTCATAATAAACGGAATGGTGGAAAGTTGCATGGCAATATCTCTGAATGGCTATGGAAATGCCATAACAGGGAGGTATGGTGCTTTGAAGAAGGTAAATAGGGTTTATGATACCAACGGAAGTTGCGCGGTAATAATAAAGGCTAGCAACATAAAAGGATGAGTGTGCCTATGTCCATGGACTCACATTAGTCAAAAGAGAACTCATATACTTATTGCAAAATCCTACTTAGCCCTCAAGCAAAGTACTACTATGCATGCCCCAAGAGGATAGATTGGTAGGAAAGACCATCGTCATTCCCCGATCGCCACTCATAAGGAAGACACTAAAAGAGCACCTCATGCAACAAATTTGTCACACAATTTTTACCATACGCATGCTAATGGACTTGCCAACTTCAACATAAGTATTTCTCAACTTCATAATTACCCACTAGCATGACCCTAACATTACTACCTTTATATCTTAAAACAATTATCAACATCAAGTTGATCATAGCATCCAATTCTTTTCTATGATAGTTTTTATTATACCCAACTTGGATGCTCATCATTCTAGGACCAACTTTATGACCAGAAAATACCATGATGTTCTAAAAGACTCTCAAAAAGATATAAGTGAAGCATGAGAGACTAGCAATTTCTTCAAAATTAAGAGACACCACCGTGTTTCAAAAGATATAAGTGAAGCACTAGAGCAAAACTATCAAGCTCAAAAGATATAAGTGAAGCACATAGATTATTCTAGCAAATTCTAATCAAATAGGCTTCTCCCAAAGGTGTGTACAAGGATGATTGTGGTAAACTAAAAAGCAAAGACTAATATAATACACGACATCCCAAGCAAAACACATATAATGTAGCTTAATAAAATATAGCTCCAAGTAAAGTTACCAATGGACTAAGATTTAAAGAGGGATGCCTTCCGGGCATCCCCAAGCTTAGGCTTTTATTATTGAATATATTGGGGTGCCTTGGGCATCCCCAAGCTTAGGGCTTGCCACCTTATTCCATAGTCCATAAAAGCTTTACCAAAACTTCAAAACTTCACAACACAAAACTCAACAGAAATCTTATAAGTTCTAGTGAAAGAAAACAAAACCACCACATAAGGTACTGCAATGAACTCATACTTTATTTATTTTGGTGTTATACCTACTGTATTCCAACTTCCTTATGGTTTATAAACTAATTTACTAGCCATAGATGCATTGAAATAAGCAAACAACACACGAAAACAGAATCTGTCAAAATAGAATAGTCTGTAGCAATCTGTAACTAACGCAAACTTCTGGAACTCTAACAATCCTACCAAAATAGGAAGTCCTGACAATTTGTTTATTGAACAGAAGAAAAAGAATCAACGCAAAATCACGTTCCTGTGATTTAACAAAATTATATTCGTATGCGCAAAGTTTCTGTTTTCAGCAGAATCAAATCAACCATCATCGAGGTTATCCTATAGGTTCTACTTGGCACAAACACTAATTAAAAGATAAAAACACATCTAAACAGAAGGTAGAATCAAGATTTATTACTAAACAGGAGCAAAACAAAAACATAAAGAAAATTGGGTTGCCTCCCAACTAGCTTATCGCTTAATGCCCCTAGCTAGGCATAAAAGCAAAGATGGATCTAAGTAGTGCCATCTGTGGCACTAAATTCATTAATAGAGCACTTATGATCTATAAGATTTCTCCTCTTAGCAATGTCTAAACCTTTAGGCAAAAATTCAAGAAATTCATTGGTAGCAAAAAGGTTCCTTAACGATAGAGAGAGACAATTGGGAAGAACACTTATGGATTTGAGATCCGTGACTCCTTACTAGAAGATTCACCCTTATTTCAGGAACATAAATAAACTTGGCAGTTTTAGTAGGGGGTTTTGGAGTGTTTTTCATGGGGGAAAACGCGGAACCCAAGTTTGTAATGATATCCTCAAGTTTACCGATTCCATCAGAGTCTAGATCTATTTTTTCATTGACTATAGGTTCTTTTTCTTTAAGATATTTCAAAGTAACTCCAACCCTAGACCCAAATTGGGTAATGTGATTATGAATATTTTTATCAAAATTTTCAATCAACTCAATAGTGAGAATTTTATTTTCAATGATATCAAGCCGCTGATCACATGTTCTAAAGTTAAACCGCCCCATTAACCAAAAGAGGTGGTGGGCCAACAAATCTAACATAGCATTATAAGCATCAAAAGTATGGCTACTCATAAAATCACCTCGTAGCAATATCAAGAGAACATCTATTCCAAGGAGTAATGCCTACAAAAATTATGGAGAAGAACGAAGTAGCAAGCTTCCTAGTAGGTTTATATTAGGCATTGCAAATTCTATGCCAAGCATCTTTTAAATTTCCTCTCCTTGCTTAAAATTGAGAATTTTTGTTCGGAGTGAGAATAAGGATAGGAGGTAAAAATAAAGGATAGGAGGACTAGCCATGACGACATGGTAAACGAACTAGCACATGAGCAATGTAAAAGGCAAGTTTAAAGAGAGAGGAGCAGATTGGAAAAGAGAGGGCAAAAACACAAGGGTGAAGTGGGGAGAGGAAAACGAGGCAAATGGCAAATAATGTAAATGCGAGGGAGATGGGTTTGTGATGGGTACTTGGTATGTCTTGACTTGAGAAGACGCCCCGGCTAATGGTGCCGAAATCCTTCATACGCCTTGAGCTTATGCTTTTCCTCAAGAGGAGAGGGTGATGCAGCAAGTGTAGCGAAGTATTTCCCCGATTTTGAGAACCAAGGTATTGATCCAAGAGGAGGCCTCAAAAGTCCCACGATCTACACAAACAATCGAGAACTCAACGCAATAAAGGGTTGTCAATCCTTCACGGCTACTTCATGAAAGTGAGATCTAATAAAGATAGTATGATAAGATAAATATATTTTGGTATTTTATAATATAGATGCAAAAAGTAAAGATGCAAATAAAAGTAGATTGAAAGCAAATATGATAAGAGATAGACCCGGGGCCATAGGTTTCACTAGTGGCTTCTCTCAAGATAGCATATTACGGTAAGAACAAATTACTATCGAGCAATTGATAGAAAAGTTTATAGTTATGAGATTATCTAGCCATAATCATGTATATAGGCATCATCCATAACAAGTAGACCTAATTTCGTCTGCATCTTATACTATTACTCCACACATCGACCGCTATCCAAAGATGCATCTAGAGTATTAAGTTCATAAGAATGAGTAACGACAAGCAAGATGACATGATGTAGAGGATAAACTCATGCAAGATGATATAAACCCGATATTGTTATCTCTTGGAACAATACACACACGTGCTTTGCAACCCTTTCTCATACTAGGTAAGGACACCGCAAGATTGAACCCATAATTAAGCACTTCTCCCATGGCAAGAAAGATCAATCTAGTAGGCCAAACTAAACCGATAATTCAAGAGATTTGCAAAGATAACTCAATCATAAATAAAAGAATTCGAGAAGATTCAAATATTATTCATAGATAAACTTGATCATAAACCCACAATTCATCGGATCTTGACAAACACACCGCAAGAAGAGTTTACATTGAATAGATCTCACATGAGAGGGGAGAACATTGTATTGAGATCAAAAGAGAGAAGAAGCCATCTTGCTAATAACTATGGACCCGTGGGTCTATGGTAAACACTCACAACTCATCTGGAGGGCAAGGATGTTGATGTGAAGCCTCCATGGTCAATTCTCTCCCAGAAAGTGCCCGAAGGCTCCAAGACGGTATCCTGGACATGTAGGTTATGGTGGTGGAAATTGTGTTTGCGCGCCTGGAGGTTTTCGGGCACGAGGTATATATAGGAGGAAGAAGTACGCCGTGGTGCCCAAGGCCCACTGACTGGGGCGCGCTTCAGGGGGGCGCGCTCCTATCTCGCGGGGCCTCGCTGCTTCTGACTTGCACTCGAGCCTCCGATCATGCTCATTCCAAAAACACGCCTCCGGTTGTTTCATTCCATTTGGACTCTATTTGATATTCCTTTTCTTCGCAACAAATAGGCAAAAACAACAATACGGGCTCCGTTAGTAGGTTAGTCCCAAAATGATATAAATGTGTAAAATCCATAAACATCCAAAACGGGTAATATAATAGCATGGAACAATCAAAATTATAGATACGCTGGAGACGATTTAGTAACACCGCTTTTCCTTCAAAACACTAGCCATCCTCACCATTGCCAGATCTCCGACGATCCCTCCGGCTGGTGAAGGGGAGGAGGGGCAGTTAGGCTGCCGACAAAGCCGAGGAGGAGACCCACCGGCCGCACTGCTATCTTCGCCGAAGGCTCACTGGAGGTCCTTCGATCCTCTGTCACTGTAGCGGATCCGCTTCCCCGCCGCCCACCTATCCACATCCCGACGACCTTCGTGTATATTCGCTCAAACCGCTTAGCTCTACTTCCCTGCTCACACGCCAATCGCATGTGCATCATTTTCACCTCTCAAATTTCTCTTGATCGGATGGTCCAACATCACCTTTTTTTCATCTATTGTTAGAGGTAAAGCACCATGGAGTCGAATCTGTACTCCTCCGTCCAAAAATACTTGTCATTGAAATAAAGTGGGGTGGGGGAATATAGTATGTACATCGGATTTGGTACAAACAGAAGGAAAGGATGAAAGTAGTGACGGTCATCCAACCGCCTCTCGGTTTAAAAGGGAAATAGGGGTAACCTGTACACAAAGGAATGACTAGACTAGATTTGCTATCCACACATAGAGGTGGCTAGAGGAACAAAATGGGACCAACTCAGATATGTTTCTTGGATGTTTGTTTCTCGGGCAACAAACTATGAATCACCACTTTATGCCCCTCACACGTTATTAATGGTGTTATACTGTTGGTGCACCCACCGCCCCATGCCCTTATACCAAATATTTAGGCTCCTACGAATAAAGGGCGTAAAACATAGGTCTTGATGAAAATAGAGGAATAGGAAACGAATGTAGGTATAAAACTATGGAACAAATTAACCGGAGGAAACTCTCAGAGAATGTGTTCTGATGGACTACTTAAATGTACAGATTTTTTTTAGAGTAGCATGCTTGGCGATGAGATGCTATTTGTTTATTCAGCCGCACAAAGGACTACTCTTGTCCTCACCTCACGTACCACATAGGTTGATTTTTTAAACACACAAAGACAACAACATGTCTAACGACAGCCGAAATACCGATTCCGCCCAAAAATGAGCAGCGCGGATGTTTTTTAATCCTATGGAATCAAGATTACCGCACCAGTGTTCCTATGAAGCACTATTCACCTTTCCTGTTCCGACCGTTGAAGGAAAGAATATCAGAGGAATTGTGTTCTACAAAAACTCCGCACCAAACATGTGAACCTAACGCAGCCTTAGCTGTTCTAATATAATGTCCTTGGTAAAATGAAGCCATGCCACTGTTTTTGCTCAGAATTGTTTGAGACTCTAACAAGTTTAGCCAAATGTTTTGCCTCGTAATTGTTTGAGACTCGACTGTTTCCTTCAGGCTTTTTGTGCAAACAGGATATCCATTCACCTGGTTGCCTTTTGTGACCTTTTTGCATAATCGACAAAACTCTTCTTAAAAGAAGTGACTTTTGTGATGTTTAACCGAATGTCGTAATGGAACAGCTTGGTTCATTTTGGTGGAACTGCACAAAGGGAGAACTGTGTTCCAATCCTCATCATCCATATTACGCCCATAACCTCCTTTTTTAGGTAAGAATGCATGTGTTCATCTCTATTTTTCAATCGCCATGAGAAAATAATGTTGTTTTTACACACTTGTACTCCTCACCGACAAAACCAACTGAATTAGAAGGCCAATCAGTACTTGGTTTCACCAACTGTGAGGAGAAAGAGAAACAGAGCATGAAGAGGAAGAAGAAGAAGAATAATAAAGGTTAAGGCGATCTTGTTGAAGCCTGAGGCCTCAGCCGAGGCTATTCAAGGGCTCCGAACCACTACCTACATGTGAGACGATCCTCCAAGGAGCCCTTCCACTTATGCTATCTCACTTAATTAATTAGAGTACTTAAGTACCACTAATTTATACGCCTAATTTTGTTGGAGTTAAACAAATTTTAGTAGGACCCTATGTTGAATCATGTATGTGTGAATGTTTGTCTATGGAGGTGAATCATGGTGGAGCAGAAGGAATATTATTAGTGTCATGACATAATAGTGGTATTGTTTTGCATGTTAATTTATTGCCATTGGTTCAATGAGTCAATGTTTTGCATATTGTCCATCATGAATTTGAAGCTACCGCTGTTTGAGTATGCTAATGTCTTCCTATCCTTTCTCACTAAGCTAATGAAGGTTTCACCTTATTCCTACTTGTGCAAACAGGGATCATGTTGTTAATCATACATTTTAGTGGAACTACACAAGACAATGAATTGTATCCCAGCCAAAGTGCTTTAACTCTCATTGAAGTTCTGATATCTTTCGATATAATCTCAAGATTGGTAAACAAGAGTGATTTCAACCATACATTTGAAGTGCACAAAATATATACTATTGTGTGATTCCAGTGAGTGCTTTTATCATCTTTATGGACTACATGAGTGTTTTTCTCAGTTGGTACGGGCTAAGGCCTTCATCCATATTAGTTTGTCACATCTCTATTTGTATCGTATAAAGTATTCTCATGGTGCAAACTGGCTTGCACCTGCTAGTATGGACGAGAGCTTATCACACCCGATCATCACGCGGGTGTCCGGGCACGATTTAACTTTGGCAACGGTGCATACCGGGAGAACACTTTGATAATTTAGTGAGAGATCATCTATAATGCTACCGCCAATCAAAGCAAGATAAGATGCATAAAGGATAAACATCACATGCAAATCAATATAAGTGATATGATATGGTCATCATCATCTTGTGCTTCATGATTCCATCTTGCTCGCACCACCATGATCACCATCGCCACCGCGCCGACACCTGATCTCCATCGCAGCATCGCTGTCGCCTCGCCAAACTTATGCTACTACGACTATCTCTACCGCTTAGTGATAAAGTAAAGTATTACAGGCTTATTGCATTGCATACAATAAAGCTAACAACCATATGGCTCCCCGCCAGCCGCCGATAACTTCGTTACAAAACATGATCATCTCATACAATAAAATATAGCATCGCCTTGACCATATCACATCACATGCCCTGCAAAAACAAGTTAGACGCCCTCTACTTTGTTGTTGCAAATTTTACGTGGCTGCTACGGCTTAAGCAAGAACCAGTCTCACCCACGCATCAAAACCACAACGACATTTCACAATAGACCTGCTTTAACCTTCTCAAGGACCGGAGCTACACTCGGTCAACTAAAGTGAGAGAGACAGCACCCACCAAGCCACCTTTAAGCAACGAAAGCTCGCGAGCGGTGAAACTCCGCCTCGCCAGAAGCGCACGCAGTAATGTCTCCGGGCCGCCTATCTCACAATACCAACAACCAAAAGTATGACATGTCGGTAGGTAGTATGACTTGTATCGCCCACAACTCACTTGTGTTCTACTGCGTAAAAAACATCAAACCATAGAAAAACCTAGGCTCGATGCCACTGCTGGGGAACGTAGTACTTCAAAATTTTCCCACGCACGTTAAGATCATGGTGATGCATAGCAACGAGAGGGGAGAGTGTTGTCTACATACCCTGTAGACCCAAAGCGAAGCGATCACAACGAGAGGAAGTAGTCAGACGTTCTCCTCGCGATCCGACCGATCCCAGCTGGCATTCGACGCCCGAGTTCTTGACATTGACGCCCTCAGATCTGATCCAGCCGAAAGTGTCGAGGGAGAGTTTCACAAGACGACGGCGCAGGACGATCTTGATGTTTCACTGGCGCAGGGTCACTTAAGCCGGCGACGTATAACCGAGGTGGAATATGGTGGAGGGGCACCTGCACGCTGGGGAACGATCTCACGATCAACTTGTGTGTTCCAGGTGCCCCCGCCTCAGATATAAAGGAGCTGGGGAGGGGGCCATGGCCAAGAGGGGGCGCCAGAGTCCTACTCCCTCTCGAGTAGGATTCCCCCAATCCTAGTTGGACTAGGATTCCTGAGGGGAAAGAGAGAGAGAAGTCTGCTCTTCTCCTAGTCCTAGTAGGACTAGGGAAGGGGAGGCGCAGAGCCCCTTGGGCTGCCCCTTCTCCTTTCCACCAAGGCCCATCGAGGCCCATTTACCTTGGGGTTCCGCAACCTCCCGACTCCAATCTCCGCCCGAACCATTCAACTCCAAACATAGGCTTCCATATATCAATCTTTATGTCTCGACCATTCCGAGACTCTCATGTCCGGTGATCACATCCGGGACTCCAACTTTGTACATCAAAATACATAAACTCATAATAACTGGCTATCAACCTTGCTGCATGGATTCCCACGGTTCGAGAACAATGTAGACATGACCTAGAACTATTCACGTCAATAACCAACAGCGGACCTCGATGCCCATATTGGTTCCTACATATTCTACGAAGATCTTTATCGGTCATCAGATAATATCATATTGTCTCTTTGTCATCGGTATACATTTGCCCGAGATTCGACGCCTGTATCCAATACCTAGTTCAATTCATCGCAAGTCTTTTACCGTCTTCGCAATACATCATCTCACAACTAACTCATTAGTTGTAGTGCTTGCAAGGCTTGATGTGCACACCGAGAGGGCCCAGAGATACCTCTCCCACAATCGGAGTGACAAAACCTAATCTCAAACACGCCAACCCAACATCTACCTTTTGAGACACCAGTAATCCTTTATAATCACCCACATTGCCAGGACGCTTGGTAGCACCCAAAGTGTTTCCGTAAACGGAGTTGATAATCTCATAGTTACAGAACATGTATATGTCATGGATAAAAGCAGAGCAACATACTAAACGATCGTAAAGGTTAAGGAATGGGTCATGTCAATCGATCATTCTACTAATGATGTGACCTCATTAATCAAATAACAACCTTGTTCATGGTTAGAAACATAACCATCTTTGATTAACAAGCTAGTCAAGTAGAGGTATCAGTGACATGTTGTTTTGTCTATGCATTCACACATGTATCATGTTTCCTGCTATCACAATTCTAGCATGAATGATAAACATTTATCATGAAATAAGGAAATAAATAATAACTTTATTATTGCTCTAGGGCATATTTCTTCATCACCGACATGCGGGCCACGACGCTGGGCCCACATGTCAAGAACTCCAAACGATCCAGCTAAGTCATCAAGCAGCGTCAGATTCACGCCTCGACGAACCTACTTCCACAGCCGTTGTCCATCCGTTCGCCGTGGCTCATTGCCATTCGCCGCTATATTAACTTGAGCCCCAGCCCACCATAGCCAAAGACCCACACTTATTCTCTCCGTTCTTTCTTCGCTTCGCACCACTTCAACCATGGCTCTCGGCGCGCCCGGTTTCTTGACGATCGTCGCAGGAGCATTTAGGACATCGGGCGGCTCCGCCCCGGCACGCCCAAAGCTCTTTTCACATATCAGGCAGGAGAAAATGGGAGACGTCGCCGCCTCCGCCGCCATTTATCACGAAAGGTGGCGCTATGGCACCGGCGAAATGCAGGAAGAGTAGTACATGGTAGGTCATCGCCGCCCGTCCTAGGAAGTCCACCGCTACTCCACTCAACGACGCCAAGCTTGGTAAACATCGGCGGTCATTAGTTACCGACGGCGACGGAGGCGGAAATCTTCGTGACCTGGTTCGCCGAGGGGAGGTTATCGAGGCGATGAGAGAGGCAGGCAATGGTCGGCTTTTCGGGTTCATGGTTGACATGGTGGTCGGGCTACCGCAATCGCTTAGATGAGGTTTATGAGGTTTAGTACGTTTGTGCGAAATATGTAATGAATTTCGTCCCAGCTTTGTAGAAAAGTTTTCAAATGTAATGAATTTCATCCGTTAATTTCATCCGTTAATTTGAAATTTACTTTGTTTGCACAAATTCGCTCAAGTTAGTTCATATAGTTGTCGTAAAGGTATGCGGTAAGATCGATGGCATCTATCGTCCCTGATGATGCCGGTGTAAATTTAGGGCCACGACCGAGATGCTTAACTATCATGCTATAATTGCTAACAATCCTCCATTATTTGGCAGGAACAGTTATCCTCAATCAAAATCAGATCCGTGTTTCAGACTCCTCCCGCAGTAAGAGTAAACCTAGCTTACATAAAATGGAGCAAGTGACGCATCAGCACGCCATATCATCAACTAGCCCGCCTAACGAGCGGGAACGATTTGTTCTGGATTTTATTGATCGATCACGAAAATATTACGCCAAGTTCTAAAGGAAAAGGCGGCACACTTATGACTCAGACGCCGCAACCTCGAGAAGTCCCTCGCACGCCACTCACCAGAGGGAACATGGGTTGTCTTGCAATTTCAATCGACATGTGGGACCGTATTGAATAAAACCGCTGATAGTCAAATCTAATCGCCGTGGGCTGCCAAGAAGAGAGAAATGGGGAGGGAGAAGAGATCGCCCACCCGCGGCATGGACTCCAAGAAATATATGGTGATAATGTGAGGTGGGCCATGTTGAGTCCGACCGCCTCGAGCCCGGCTCACCGCCTGCCCCTCAAGACACCAAATGCCCGCTGATGCACAGAAGTAGTCCCCGCTTATGTGAGAGAGAGGCATTGACAAAGTCAAGGAGTAACAAGGAGACAATAGCTTCATCAAAATAAACAATGAATACTGCTGTCGTCTCTCTATATCGAAAGAATACTTTCATTCACGACATGTGGGACGCGACCATCCTTGTCCACCTACCATGCACAAAATTATCCCGGTCCACCGTTCGATCACAGCCCAACCTTTCCCATCAGAAGTTGTTCGATGAAGGAACCATCATGACTTCGCGGAATTCGCTTCTTCAAGAAAACTTACTGCACTCCGCAATATCGCTACCACACGCCAAGACCGGACGACACCGCACCACGCCATATCATCAAACCCACTAGTCCAAACTAGCCTGCCTAGGTCATCTATTTTAGAACGGAGGGAGTACGCCTCGACCGCTATGATTTTGTATTGCACGCTCTCGCATTTTTGCTACGATTTTCCTACCCTATAAACCAAATGAGGCTCTGAATGTATGTTTCCACTATTGTCCGACCGATCGCTAAGCCTACAATTTTAGGAGGCTATTGGTCGATCGACGAGATAAGTATAAGCCACCACGAGCTCATCAGCCCCAACGTTTCTTCGCCGTGTTTTACCAAGATTATAGCTCGCACGGTAGCTAGCCTACTAACACCAAGAATCATCAAACAAGCCCCGCCGATATGATAAACAGTTCAAACTTACATCTAAGCATGCCATATATTACATCAAAAGCTGGTGAGGATACATCTGTTTCCACAACTCGAGAGGGTTCGCATGATTCATCGCATGATTCACTATCAAACAAAAGTAGCAAGATCCGCCCACACAATACAAAGGTTTCAGCCCTAAGATGGTTTGATAGCACGCATCGCTCGTAATTAAACATGGCAATGCAAACTACCCGAAGGCTTAGCGCGACCAACTATTTCTTGTTATCGATCTCTCGGCAATGACCACAACACGGACAGCGGCATGGGAATCGATTGGGCGATGTCCACAGGACAGTAATCGTGACATCGAATCGATCTATGGGCGATGTCCACAGGATGGATAGCGCATCGAATCGATCTCCGGCGATGCCAACAAGACGGGCTACTACATCGAATCATCAAGGACAACCACCGCACCGCACAACCCTAACATATTAGCAAGCACATTGCAAATCATCAAAACCACAACTATGGTAATAAGCCATTATTTTTACCTTGTGCAGCTCACCGGGATCTCATCCTCCGGGGCCATCCCGTCCTCGATGATACCACCATGAGGGGAATACTGCTTCAACGGCGACTATCTCCTCAAACTCGGCTCTTGAGCCTCACAGGTGACAATCAGAGTTCCTGGTAGGCAGGGGCCCTTGCTGTTCTTCCAAATTTATTTGAGGAGTTCGTCCCGCCAACGCTCTTCAACTCTTGGCCAGTGCTTGTTTCTGGAGTTCTTCGTTCTCATGGGTTGGCCCGCCAACATGGTCAACTCTGCTGGTTGGTGCGCTTCGTTTAGAGATCGCCGTCTCCAAAGGTTGTCCGCAAGCAACTCTTGCCTAGTGCTCCGTGATCCATCAATGAACCGACAAACGTAAAGCAATCAAAGGAAACCACAATCAGAATGAAAATGGGAAAAGAATAGGATGTGAGAATCGTCAGGTGCAAGAAAAAGAAGATTATTGAATAAAATATAGCAGCATAACGATTCGCCACCTTTCCTTCATTTGGCATGTAAGAAAATGGCGTATGAGTAGCCTGAGTGAGGTTTTCTTCAATAAAGGAAAGAAAGGGCTTGAACGAGCTCCAATGAAATGATGGTTGCTTCTTCCACCAATTTGGAGGCCACCTAACATACCGTAAAGGTGTGGTTTTTGTGATATGACGGTCATGACGCCACATCGGGTGACAGAGTCTCGACCTAGCACCTCGCAGTTGATTTGGTGGATGGCACTGAGCTCCGGACTTTTGAAATGTCCCATGCATGTACATAGAGCGCTAGTCATATAGGAGTGTTCAATATTGTGCACCATGACTAAGGCGGAGAGAGGAAAACGAGAGAACTATGTAATTATAATGCATGAGTTTAATTAGGTAGTTTTGTAAAGTACGAGATACAAGACATTCTCCAATCGCAAAATGCCTTGGTTCATGAGATTTGAGATTTGAGCCCTATAAACCGAAGGGAGGTATTGCACACTGTAGTCTAGTCACTTGTTGAAATCTCTAGAAAGGCAAATACCTTTCAAATACATGTGTCTATACTACTCCCTCCGCCTAGGTGTGTAAGTCATCTTACAAAACCAAATAGTCCCAAAACACTTAGGCACGATGCATTAACTTCTACCTTGTTTCTTGTTTCTGACATATCAACCAATAAGAGATGAGGTGTGATGCTTTAATGACTTGCAATGGCTAGTTCATTGCATGGAATGCTATTAATTAGCAAATAAACATTGGTGACCCAGAGGAAACGTGCAAGCACGTGGACCTATGCGAATGAGTATCAACCAATGGATAATGGAGTTGAATTGTTAAACAATAGCAATTTTGTCTCATGCAAGAGCCTAACTAGTACTCAAGGAACCGCACTACGCGAAATGCTCAAGAATCGCCACGCTGGGTTTGCGCTATTCTTCGGTTCCGAGAAGACTAACAATGATGTCACTCCTACTTCAAGATTGAATCCACCGCCCATGTCCGCCCACCTCGTATGGAGGGATAGCGTAGCGAAGCTTACCATCGCCTCCTGCTTATGCTTCATGAGGGGCCCAACAGTGGTTGGCTCCTCCTGGCATGCAGCCAAAGGCAGGTGTAAAGCAAGGCACCGAGCTAGTCCGCAAGGGAGAGGGCGTCAGAGTAATCAAATTCTTGCTTGTACAAGCCGACGCACACATCAAAGCACCGACTGATATAAGTCTTTTACACATTTCAAATGCTACTTTATATGTAGGAGTAGACATATTCGCTTCAGATGTAGTCACTTGTTGCAATCTCTAAAAAGACTTATATTTGGTAACGAGGGAGTTAAATGTATGCATGCCGTGACTTTTTTTGATACTTTATGTGTTGATTTGATGGACCTTGCTAAATTTTGACTATAAATTTAACTAACGAATTTTCATGCATGTCACAAAAATTACGAGGCTGTTTGGATTGTGACTATGTTTGTCTTATGTTGCCACATTATTTTTCCCACACTTGCCACACTGTTTAACCGAGTTGCTCAAATTGTTAGAAACACTTTGGCTTGCTTTAAGGAATCTTGCCACAATTTTTGTGTTCAGGACATGTGGGTTCACCGCTAATAAAAAAATCTTGTCTTAGGTGTAATAATGAAATACTTATATTTAGGAATGGAGGGAGTAGAAAATATAAATAATAATGCATGTTGGGGCAACCCACGCTTCCGCTAATTTTAGCCGTAGGCTTGTTCACAATTTTTTTTAGGGGGTGGTTGTTCATTTAATGGAGGGACTTGTAGTACCGGACTTGAACGATACAAAGTGCACTCCGCACATCAGAATAATTACTTGGAACAATCAAAAAACAATCAACAACTAAAAACCGTGACTGGCATGTAGTAGTACACAATTTTAAACGATTGTTTTGATGGAGGAAAAGGAAAACTACCCCACTACTTATATATAGGCCGAGCCTCCGCTGCTTGCTAGGGTTGCTCTATTCACACACTCTCATCCTCTTCAGATCTAAGA
>JAHHZJ010009062.1:0-18582 GCA_021437245.1 Aegilops speltoides
CCGATGACAAAGGAACAACGTATGTTGTTGTGCGGTTTGACCGATAAAGATCTTACGTAGAATATGTAGGAACCAATGGGCATCCAGGTCCGCTATTGGTTATTGACGGAAGCGTGTCTCGGTCATGTCTACATTGTTCTCGGCTATAAGGTCCGAGCGCAAGGTTTGATGTGGTTATATTATGAGTTCATGTATTTTGATGTATGCGAAGGTTGTTGGAGTCCGGATGTGATCACGGACATGACAGAGTCTCGAAATGGTGGGACATAAAGATTGATATATTGAGCGGATATATTTGGAAACGGAAAGGTTCGGATGAGATTGAGATTATCTTAGGAGTTAAGGAGGTTACGGAACCCCGGTAAAGTATATGGGCCTTATTGGGCCTTAGTGGAAGGAGGGAGAAGGAGCAGGGAGGCGCCCCCAAGCCCAATCCAGAATTGGGAGGGGGGGCCCTCTCGATGTCCACATCATTATAAGCCTTGCAAGCAATGTGACCAATGAGTTTGTTGCGGGGATGATGCATTACGAGACGAGTAAAGAGACTTGCATTAGCAGATTGAACTAGGTATTGGATACCAGCGATCAAATCTCGGGCAAGTAACATACCGATGACAAAGGAACAACGTATGTTGTTATCGGTCTGACGATAAAGATCTTAGTAGAATATGTAGGAACCAATATGGGCATCAGGTCCGCTATTGGTTATTGACCGGAGGCGTGTCTCGGTCATGTCTACATTGTTTTCGAACCATAAGGTCCATGCAGCTTAAGGTTTTGATGCCAGTTTATTATGAGTTTATGAGTTTTGATGTACGAAGGAGTTGAGTCGGATGAGATCGGGGACATGGCGAGAGTCTCGAAATGGTGAGCGTAAAGATCGATATATTGAGCGACTATATTCGGAGTTTGGAAGGTTCGAGTGATTAAGTATTTATCAGTCTGGGAGAGTTACAGGAATTCGCCGGGGAAGTATTGGGCCTTATTGGGCCATACAGGGAAGAGAGAGGGCTGCCTAGGGCAGGCCGCGCCCCTAGCCTAGTCCAGGTGGACTAGGGGAGGTCCGCATCCCTCCTTCCTTCCTTCTCTTCCCTTCCTGTCTCTCTCCTACTACTTGGAAGGTCTCCTAGTTGGACTAGGAAGGGAATCCTACTCGGTGGGAGTAGGACTCCCTAGAACCTTGCGCCATAGAGGGCGGCCTCCCTCCTCCACTCCTTTATATAGCAGGGGCAGGGCACCCCATAGACACACAAGTTGATCTTCGTGATCGTTGCTTAGCCGTTCGGTGCCCCCTCCCGATATTACACCTCGGTCATATTGTGGCGCTGCTTGGCGAAGCCTGCGTGATTTGAACATCAAGATCGTCCTGCGCTGTAGTCTTGTGGAACTCCTCCCTGAACTCTGCTGGATCGAGACTGGGGTGTGTCATCAGGCTGTGCGTGTGTCAAGAACTTCGGAGGTGCGAATGCTTGTGCTTGGATCGGTTGGACCGCTAAGGGCGTCGACTACTTCCTCTATGTTGTGTCAATGCTTCGCCCGGTCTCACGGTACATAGACAACACTCTCCCCTCTCGTTGCTATGCATCACCATGATCTTGCGTGTGCGTAGAAATTTTTTTGAAATTACTACATTCCCCAACACTAGTATCAGAGCCTAGGTTTTATGGTGTGATGTTATATGCACGAGTAGAACACAAGTGAGATGTGGGCGATATAATTCATACTGCTTACCAGCATGTCACACTTTGGTTCGGCGGTATTGTTGGATGAAGCGGCTCGGACCGACATTACGTGTATGCTTATGCGAGGCTGGTTTTATCGCCGTGCTTTGCACACAGGTGACTAGCAGGTGTCAGTTTCTCCAACTTTAGTTGAACCGAGTGTGGCTATGCCCGGTCCTTGCGAAGGTTAAAACAGCATCAACTTGACAAACTATCATTGTGGTTTTGATGCGTAGGTGAGATTGGTTCTTGCTTAAGCCCGTAGCAGCCACGTAAAACTTGCAACAACAAAGTAGAGGGCGTCTAACTTGTTTTGCGGGGCATGTTGTGATGTGATATGGCCAAGCGTGATGCTATATTTTATTGTATGAGATGATCATGTTTTGTAACGAAGTTATGGCTTGTGGCAGAAGCCATATGGTTGTCGCTTTATTGTGCGAAATGCAAGCGCATCGTAATTGCTTTACTTTATCACTAAGCGGTAGCGATAGTCGTAGAAGCAATAGATGGCGTGGCGACAACGATACTACGATGAGGATCAAGGTGTCGCGCGCGGTGGCGATGGTGATCATGATGGTGCTTGGAGATGGAGTTCACAAGCACAAGATGATGATGGCCATATCATATCACTTATATTGATTGCATGTGATGTTTATCCTTTATGCATCTTATCTTGCTTTGATTGGCGGTAGCATTTAAGATGATCTCTCACTAAAATTATCAAAGTGTTCTCCACAGTATGCACCGTTGCCAAAGTTAAATGCGTGCCGGACACCGCGTGATGATGGATTGATAAGCTCTCGTCCATCTAGCGGTGCAAGCCAGTTTTGCACCGCTGAGAATACTCGAGTTAAACTTAGCGAGCCTAGCATATGTAGATATGTCCTCGGAACATGGAGACCGAAAGGTCGAGCGTGAATCACATAGTAGATATGATCAACATAGTGATGTTCACCATTGAAAACTACTCCATCTCACGTGATGATCGGTTATGGTTTAGTTGATTTGGATCACATGATCACTTAGATGATTAATTGAACTTAAATTTATCATGAAGTTAGTCCTGGTAGTATTTTGCAAATTATGTTGTAAGATCAATAGCTCGCATTGGTGCTTTCATATATTTATTTTGATATGTTCCTAGAGAAAATTGTGTTGAAAAATGTTAGTAGCAATGATGCGGATTGGATCATGATCGGAGTTTATCCTCATTGCTGCTGAAGAAGATTTATGTCCTTAATGCGCTAGGTGATAGACCTAATGCAGAAGCGGATGCAAGCGTTATGAGCGTTTGGCTAGCTCAATATGATGACTACTTGATAGTTTTGTGCACCATGCTTTATGGCTTAGAATCGGGACTTCAAGGCGTTTTGAGCGTCATGGACCATATGAGATGTTCAAGAGTTGAAGTTAATATTTCAAGCAAATACCGAGTTGAGAGATATGAAGTCTCCAACAAGTTCTATAGCTAAAAGATGGAGAATCGCTCAACTAGTGAGCATGTGCTCAGAGTTATGCAGGTACTACAATCGCTTGAATCAAGTGGGAGTTAATCTTCCAGATAAGATAGTGATTGACAGAATTCTCTAGTCACCATCACCAAGTTAGTAGAACTTCGTGATGAACTATAGTATGCAAGGGATGATGAAAATGATTCCCGAGTTTTTCATGATGATGAAATCGATGAAGGTAGAAATCAAGAAAAACATCAAGTGTTGATGGTTAACAAGACCACTAGTTTCAAGAAAGGGCAAAGGGATAGAAGGGAACTTCAAGAAGAGCGGCAAGCAAGTTGCTGCTCAAGTGAAGAATCCCAAGTCTGAACCTAAGCACGAGACAAAATGCTTCTCGCAAAGGGAATAGTTCTTTGGGCAGAACTACCCCAAGTATTTGGCGGATAAGAAGGATGGCAAAGTAAACAATAGTATATTTGATATACATGTTATTGATGTGTACTTTACTAGTGTTTATAGCAACCCCTCGGTATTTGATACTGGTTCAGTTGCTAAGTAGTAGTAACTTCGAAATGGGAGTTGAGAATAAGCAGAAACTAGTTAAGGGTGAAGTGGCGATGTGTGTTGAAAGTAGTTTCAAGATTGATATGATCATCATCATACCTCCCTATACTTTCGGGATTAGTGTTGAACCTAAATAAATGTTATTTGGTGTTTGCATTGAGCATGAATATGATTTGATCGTGTTTATTGCAATACGCTTATTCATTTAAGTAAGAAGAGAATAAACTGTTGTTACTGTTTACATGAATAAAACCTTATATGGTTACACCCAATGAAAATGGTTCATTGGATCTCGATCGTATTGATACACATATTCATAATATTGAAACCAAAAGATGCAAAGTTAATAATGATAGTGCAACTTATTTGTAGCACTTGCCGTTTAGAGTCATAATGGTGTAAAGTGCATGAAGAAACTCCATTGATGGGATTTTGGAATCACTTGATGCTTACGAACCATGCCTCATGGCAAGATGACTAAGACTCCGTTCTCGAGCGAGTGGAGCAAGCATATGACTTATTGGAAATAATACATCTTGATGTATGCAATCCAATGAGTGTTAAGGCTACTTGGCGGGTATCGTTATTTCGACCTTCACAGATGATTTGAGCAGATATGGGTATATCTACTTGATGAAACATAAGTCTGAAATAGTTGAAAGGTTCAAAGAATTTCAGAATGAAGTGGAAAAATCATCGTGACAAGAAAATAAGGTTTCTCGATCTGATCGCGGAGACAAATTTGAGATTCTGAGTTTGGTCTTCAATTAAAACAATGTGGAATAGTTTCACAAATTCATGCCACTGGAACACCACATCATAATGGTGTGTCCAACGTCATAACCGTACTTTATTGGATATAGTACAATCTATGATGTTTCTTACCGATTTACCAATATTGTTTTGGGATCATGCATTAGAGACAGCTGCATTCACGTTAAATAGGGCACCATCTAAATCCGTTGAGGCGACACTATATGAGCGTGGTTTAGCAAGAAACCAAAGTTGTCGTTTCTTAAAGTTTGGGGCTGCGATGCTTATGTGAAAAGTTTCATCTGATAAGCTCAAACCAAATCGAAGAAGTGCGTCTTCATAGAATACCCAAGGAAATTGTTGGGTACACCTTCTATCACAGATCCGAAGGCAAAACATTCGTTGCTAATAAATGGATCCTTTCTAGAAGGGTTTCTCTCGAAAGAAGTGAGTGGGAGGAAAGTAGAACTTGATGAGGTAATTGTACCTTCTCCTTATTGGAAAATAGTTCATCACAAAAATCTGTTCTGTGACTACTACACCAATTAGTGAGGAAGCTAATGATGATGATCATGTAACTTCGAGATCAAGTTACTACGGAATCTACGTAGGTAATCCTGTTATTACGGAAGTCATGTAACTAGACCATGATGAACCTACGAACTATGAGGCGATGATGAGCCGATTCATGAAATGGCTTGAGGCCATGAAATCGAGATGAGATCCATGTATGAGAACAAAGTGTGGACTTTTGTGGAGTTGCCGATGATCGGCAAGCCATAGAAAATAAATGGATCTTCAAGAGGAAGGCGAATGACGATATTAGTGTTACTATCTACAAAGCTAGACTTGTCAAAAAGGTTTTGACAAAGTTCAAGATGTTGAATACAATGAGATTTTCTCACTCGTATCGATGCTTAAAAGTCTGTCCGAATCATGTTAGTAATTGCGCATTTTATGAAATCGGCAAATGGATAAACAAAACTTCATTCCTAATGGAGTTATTAAGAAGAGTTGTATGTGATGCAACCAAGAGGTTTTGTCGATCCTAAAGGTGTTAACAAATTGTGCATCTATGGATTGGTGCAAGCATCTCGGAGTTGGAATATCACGCTTTGATAAGTTGATCAAAGCATATAGTTTATCAGACTTGCATTGAAGCTGTATTTACTAGAAAGTGAGTGGGAGCACTACATTATTTCGATAAGTATATGTGAATGACATATTGTAGATCGGAAATAATGTAGAATATTCTACAAAGCATAAAGGAGTGTTTGGAAGGTTTTCAAAGAAAGACCTCGGTGAAGCTGCTTACATATTGAGCATCAAGATCTATAGAGATAGATCAAAGCGGCGATAAGTTTTTCAATGAGTACATACCTTGACAAGATTTTGAAGTAGTTCAAAATGGAGCAGTCAAAGAAAGAGTTCTTGCAGGTTTACAAGGTGTGAAATTGAGTAAGACTCAAAACCCGACCATGGCGGAAGATAGAAAGAGAATGAAAGTCATTCCTATGCCTTGGCCATAGGTTCTATAAAGTATGCCATCTGTGTATCGGATCTATTATACCTGCTTTGAGTTTGGCAAGTACAATAGTGATCTAGGAGTAGATCCTTGGAATGTGTCAAATTATCCTTAGTGGAATAAGGATATGTTTCTCGATTATGGAAGTGACAAAGGTTAGTTAAGTAAGGGTTACGTCGATGCAAGTTTTGACACCGATCTGGATGACTCTAAGTCTCGATCTAGATACATATTGAAAGTGGGAGCAATTAGCTAGAGTAGCTCCATGCGAGCATTGTAGACATAAAAATTGCAAAATACATAACGGATCTGAATGTGAAGACCCGTTGACTAAGATTCTCTCACAAGCAAAACATGATCACCTAAGTACTCTTTGGGTGTTAATCACATAGCGATGTGAACTAGATTACTGAATCTAGTAAACCCTTTGGATGTTGGTCACATGGCGATGTGAACTATGAGGTGTTAATCACATGATGATGTGAACTATCGATGTGAATCACATGATGATGTGATCTAGATTATTGACTCTAGTGCAAGTGGGAGGCTGAGGAAATATGCCTAGAGGCAATAATAAAGTTATTATTATTTCCTTATATCATGATAAATGTTTATTATTCATGCTAGAATTGTATTACTTAGGAAACATAATACATGTGTGAATATATAGACAAGCAGTGTCACTAGTATGCCTCTACTTGACTAGCTTGTTAATCAAAGATGGTTATGTTTCCTAACCATGGACAAAAGTTGTTATTTGATTAACGGGATCACATCATTAGTTGAATGATCGATTGACATGACCCATTCCATTAGCTTAGCACCCGATCGTTTAGTATGTTGCTATTGCTTCCTTCATGACTTATACATGTTCCTATGACTATGAGATTATGCAACTCCGTTTACGGAGGAACACTTTGTGTGCTACCAAAGCGTCACTATATAGCTGGGGGTGATTATAAAGGTGCTCTGGTGTCTCCAAAGGTACTTGTTGAGTTGGCATATTTGAGATTAGGTTTGTCACTCCGAATGTCGGAGAGGTATCTCTGGCGCTCTCGGTAATGCACATCACTTAAGCCTTGCAAGCATTTCAACTAATGAGTTAGTTGCGAGATGATGTATTACGGAGCGAGTAAAGAGACTTGCGATAGCGAGATTGAACTAGGTATTGATATGCGGCGATCGAATCTCAGGCAAGTAACATACCGATGACAAAGGGAACAACGTATGTTGTTATGCGGTTTGACCGATAAAGATCTTAGTAGAATATGTAAGGAACCAATATGGGCATCAGGTCCGCTATTGGTTATTGACGGAAGCATGTCTCGGTCATGTCTACATTGTTCTCGAACCGTAGAATCCATGCAGCAAGTTTCGATGATAGTTATATTATGAGTTTATGTATTTTGATGTACGAAGGTTGTTGAGTCCGGATGTGATCATGGACATGACGAGGTCGAAATGGTCGAGACATAAAGATTGATATATTGGACGGATATATTTGGACACGGAAAGGTTCGGATGAGATTGGGATTATCGGATTTAGGAGGTTCTGGAACCCCGGTGAAGTATATAGGCCTTATTGGGCCTTAGTGGAAGGAGGAGAAGGAGCAAGGGGAGGCGCCCCCAAGCCCAATCCGAATTGGGAGGGCAGCCCCCTCTTCCTTCTCTCCTCCCCTCTTCTTCCCTCTCCCTACTCCTAATAGGAAAGGGCCAAACCTACTCAGGTAGGTTTGCCCCCTAAGCGCGCCTTCCCTTAGGCGGCCTCCTCCTCCTCCCTCATTTATATCTGAGGCGGGGGCACCCCATAGACACACAAGTTGATCATTGAGATGGTTCCTTAGCCGTGTCGCAGTGCCCCCTCCACCATATTACACCTCGGTCATATTGTGGCGGTGCTTGGCGAAGCCTCGTGACGAGTGAACATCAAGATCGTCCTGCGCGTCGTCTTGGCGTATGCTCCTCCGATGCCTCTGCTCGATCGGAGATCGGAGTGCGTCATCAGCTGTCCGTGTGTCAAGAACTGGAGGTGCGAATGCGGTGCTTGGATCGGTTGAACCGGGAGGAGGCGTCGACTACTTCCTCTATGTTGTGTCAGCGCTTACGCCCGGTCTCTGATGCGTGAACAACACTCTCCCTCTCGTTGCTATGCATCACCATGATCTTGCGTGTGCGTGCGGAAAATTTTGAAATTACTCGTTCCCCAACGGTGGTATGGAGCACCTTGCATGATCGTTTAGTCTCTGTTGGGGAACATAGTAATTTCAAAAAAATCCTCGCTGCTGCAAGATCATGGTGATGCATAGCAATGAGAGGGAGAGTGTCTGTTGTCCTACGTGATCCTGATAGGAAAGCGAGCTTGGCGCGACATGAAGAGGAAGTAGTGAAATGCGTCCTCGATTCAACCGATCCAAGCTGCAGATTACTCCGGCACCTCGAGTTCTTGACACCTTGCATTTCGACTGGTGTTTTACGATCCTCGAATCCAGCCCGGAGGCACGGGGAGAGGAGTTCGATCAACCGCGATGGCATGAGTAGCGATCTTGATGTTCTGCTATCGTGAGGCTTAGCCACTAAACACCGCTACAATATGACGAGTGTAATCTGCGTGGAGGCCACCGCACCACTGACTAAGAACGATCTCAATGATCCAACTTGTTTGTCTATGGGGTGCCCCGCCCCGTTTATCAAGGAGGGAGGAGGAGGAGGCGGCCTAAAGGGGCGCCTGAGAACAAAACCTACTCCAAGTAGGTGCATGGCCCTATTACTAATAAGTGGGAGAGGGAAGGAAAGGGGGGAGAGGGAAAGGGCCAGCCTCCCAGGATTCGGATTGGGCTTGAAGTAGCCCTCTCCCTTCCTTCTAGAGCCCTTCCTAAAGGCCAGCCCATATATAGGGGGGTTAGGTAACCTCCGGAATTCAGAACAATCCCCAATCTCCTCGAGGAAACCTTTCCGGTGTCCAAATATATCCGTCCAATATATCAATATTTATGTCTCGACCATTTGAGACTCCTCGTCATGTCCGTGATCACATCAGGACTCGAACAACGCTTGTTTATCAAAATACATAAACTCATAGTATAACTGTCCATCTTCAAGAACATAAGCGTGCGAGACCCTACGGTTCGAGAACAATGTGAACATGAATGAGACACGTCTCCGGTCAATAACCAATAAGCGGGACCTGGATGCCATATGTTCCTACATATTCTCACGAAGATCTTTATCGGTCAAACCGCTTCTAACAACATCGTTGTTCCTTGTCATCGGTATGTTACTTGCTAGAGATTCGATAAATCGGTATCAATACCTAGTTCAATCTAATTCGTTTTAGTCAAGTCTCTTTTACTCATTCAGTAATACATCATCTCACAACTAACTCATTAGTTTCAATGCTTTACAAGGCTTAAGTGATGTTACTGCATTACAGAGGGCCGAGAGATACCTCTCCAGACATTGGGAATGACAATCTAATCTCAAAATCATGACCCAACAAGTACCTTTGGAACACTTGCAAGCACCTTTATAATCACCCGATTCACGTTGACGCGTTGGTAGCTCACAAAGTGTTCCTCCGGTATGAGGAGTTGCATAATCTCATAGTCATAGGAACATGTATAGAGTCATGAAGAAGCAATAGCAACATACTAAGCGATCAGGTGCTAAGCTAACGGAATGGGTCATGTCAATCGGATCATTCAACTAATGATGTGACCTTGTTAATCAAATAACAACTCCTTGTTCATGGTTAGGAAACATAACCATCTTTGATTAACAAGCTAGTCAAGTAGAGGGCATACTAGTGACACTTTCTGTTTGTCTATATATTCACACATGTATTATGTTTCAGTTAATACAATTCTAGCATGAATAATAAACATTTATCATGATATAAGGAAATAAATAACTAACATTATTGCCTCTAGGGCATATTTCCTTCATTCTCCCACTTGCACTAGAAGTCGATAATCTGAATCACATCACCATGTGATTAACATCGATAGTTCACATCATCATGTGATTAACACCCATAGTTCACATTGCCATGTACCAACTTACCCAAAGGGTTTACTAGATTGATAATCTAGTTCACATTGCTATGTGATTAACACTAAAAAGTACTAAAGTGTGATCATGTTTTGCTTATGAGAGAATCTTAGTCAGGAGGTCTTTCACATTCAGATCCGTTATGTATTTTAACCAATTTTCACGTCTACAATGCTCTTGCATGACTACTGCTACTAGCTGCTCCACTTTCAATATGTATCTAGATCGAGACTTAGAGTCATCAGATGGGTGTCGAAACTTGCATCGGCGTAATGCCTTTGATAGACCTTTGTCACTTCCATAATCGAAAGAATACATATCCTTATTCCACTAGGGATAATTTTGACCGCTGTCGATTGATCTACTCCTAGATGGCTATTGTACTCCTTGCGCAAACTTCGTGTATGGGTATAGATCGGTCGGTACACTGACTGGCATACTTTGTAGAACCTATGGCCCGGAGCATAGGGAAGACTTTCATTTCTCTTTCTATCTTACAGCCATTGGTGAGGTTTTGAGTCTACTCAATTTCACATAACCCATAACACAGACCAAAAACTCTTTCTTTGACTGTTCCATTTGAACTACTTCAAAATCTTGTCAAGGAATATAACCATTGAAAAAACTTATCAAGCGTCTTGATCTATCTCTATAGATCTTGATGCTCAATATGTACTTGACTTCAAAGGTCTTTCTTTGAAAAACTCCTTTCAAACACTCCTTTATGCTTTCAGAATAATTCTATATTATTTCCGATCTACAATATCGTCATTCACATATACTTATCAAATGTTGTAGTGCTCCCCTCACTTTCCTAGTAAATCATGAGCTTCTTTGCAAGTCTGTATAAACTATATGCTTTGATCGACTTATCAGCGTATATTCAACTCGAGATGCTTGCACCGGTCCATAGATGGATCATTGGAGCTTGCACATTTGTTAGCAGCTTTAGGATTGATACAAACCTTACGGTTGCATCATATACAACTCTTCTTTAATAAATCCATTAGAAATAAAGTTTTGACATCCTTTTGCCAGATTTCCAAAAAAATGTGGCAATTGCTAACATGATTCGGACGGACTTTTAAGCATCGTCTGGTGAGAAAATCTCATTGTATTCAACATCTTGAACTTTGTCAAAAACTTTTTACGAGAAGTCTAGCTTTGTAGATAGTAACACTACTATCGGCGTCATCTTCCTCTTGAAAGATCCATTTATTTTCTATGGCTTGCCGATCGCCAGAGCGACTCCACCAAAGTCCACACTTTGTTCTCATACATGGATCTCATCTCATTTCATGGCTCATTTGCTGGAATCTGGGCTCATACATCGCTTTGTCATAGTTCATTGGGTTCATCATGGTCTAGTAACATGACTTCGAGAGCAGGATTACCCGTACCACTCACAGTGCGGACTGTACTTTGGAAGACCTATGAGGTTCTGTAATAACTTGATCTGAAGTTTCATGATCATCATCATTAACTTCCTCACTAATTGGTGTAGGTGTCACAGGAACCGATTTCCGTGATGAACTACTTTCCAATAAGGGAGCTGATCTTGTTACCTCATCAAGTTCTACTTTCCTCCACTCACTTCTTTCGAGAGAACTCCTTCTCTAGAAAGGATCCATTTTAACAACGAATATCTTGCCTTGGATCTGTGATAGAAGGTGTACCCAACAATTTCCTTTGGGTATTCTATGAAGGCGCACTTCTCGATTTGGGTTGAGGTTATCGGGGATGAAACTTTTCACATAAGCAGCGGCCCAAACTTTAAAAAGCGACAGGTTTCTTGCTAAACCACAGATTCATATAATGTCGTCTCAACGGACTTAGATGGTGCCTATTTAGCGTGAATGCGGTTGTCTCTAATGCATGATCCCAAAAGCGATATTAGTAAATCGGTAGAAACATCATAGATGTACTATATCCAATAAAGTATGGTTATGCGTTCAGACACACCATTGTGATGTGGTGTTCGGTGGCATGAATTTGTGAAACTATTCCACATTGTTTTAATTGAAGACCAAACTAAATAACTCAAATATTTGTCTCCGTGATCAGATCGTAGAAACCTTATTTTCTTGTCACGATGATTTTCCACTTCACTCTGAAATTCTTTGAACTTTTCAAATGTTTAGGACTTATGTTTCATCAAGTAGATATACCCATATCTGCTCAAATCATCTATGAAGGTTAGAAAATAATGATACCCACGAAACCCATAACACTCATTGGATGGCATACATCCGTATGTATTATTTCCAATAAGTCAGGTTGCTCGCTCCATGTTGGGAGAATGGAGTCTTAGTCATCTTGCCCATGAGGCATGGTTACTTAAGCATCAAGTGATTCATAATCAAGTGATTCCAAAATCCCATCAGCATGGAGTTTCTTCATAAACTTTACACCATTATGACCTAAGCAGCGATTGCCACAAATAAGTTGCACTATCATTATTAACTTTGCATCTTTTGGTTTCAATATTATGAATATTGTATCACTACGATCGAGATCCATGAACCATTTCATTGGGTGTGTAACCATATAAGGTTTTATTCATGTAAGCAGAACAACATTTTATTCTCTTTCTTAAATGAATAACCGTATTGCAATAAACACGATCAAATCATATTCATGCTCAGCATAAACACCAAATAACATTTATTTAGGTTCAACTAATCTAATCAGTATAGGGAGTGTCGATGATGATCATATCAATCTTGAAACTACTTTCAACACACATCGTCACTTCACCCTTAACTAGTTCATTTGTTGTTCAACTCCATTTGATTTACTACTCTTGTGGCGAACCAGTACCAAATCTTAGGTTTTCTATAAACACTAGTAAAATACACATCAATAACATGTATATCAAATATACCATTGTTCACCTTGCCATCCTTCTTATCCGCCAAATACTTAGAGGCGATTCCGCTTCCGATGACCAGTCCCTTGCATTAGAAGCACTTCGATTCGAGCTTAGGTCCCGGACTTGGTTTCTTCTCTTGAAATGACTTGTTTGCTATTCTTCTTGAAGTTCCCTTCTTCTTCCCTTTGCCCTTTTCCTTGAAACTAGTGGTCTTGTTGACCATCAACACTTGATGTTCTTTCTTGATTTCTACCTTCGCCGATTTCATCATCATCAAAAAAAAACTAGGAATCATTTTCATCATCCCTTGCATACTATAGTTCATCATGAAGTTTTACTAACTTGGTGATGGTGACTGAAAATTACATCAATCACTATCTTATACGGAAGATTAACTCCCACTTGATTCAAGCGATTGTAGTACCCGGACAATCTGAGCACATGCTCACTAGTTGGCGATTCTCCTCCATCTTTTAGCTATAGAACTTGTTGGAGACTTCATATCTCTCAACTTCGGTATTTGCTTGAAATATTAATTTCAACTCTGGAACATCTTATATGGTCCATGATGTTCAAAACATCTTGAAGTCTGATTCTAAGCCGTCAAGCATGGTGCACTAAACTATCAAGTAGTCATCATATTGAGCTAGTCAACGTTCATAACGTCTGCATACGCTCCTGCAATAGATTCTGTCCCTAAGCGGTGCATAAGGACATAATTCTTACAATGCGCAATGAGGATAAACCTCCGATTTAGGATCCAATCCGCATCGTACTTTCTAACATTTTTCAACACAATTTCTCTAGGAACATATCAAACAACACATATGAAAGAAACAACAATGCGGCTATTGATCTACAACATAATTTGCAAAAATACTACGGGACTAAGTTCATGATAAATTTAAGTTCAATTAATCATATTACTTAGAACTCCCTTAGGCAGACATCTCTCTAGTCATCTAAGTGATCCGTGATCCAAATCAACTAAACCATAACCGATCATCACGTGAGATGGAGTAGTTTTCAATGGTGGACATCACTATGTTGATCATATCTACTATATGATTCAAGCTCGACCTTTAGGTCTCCATGTTTCAGAGCCATATCTGCATATGCTAGGGCGTAGTAATATCGTTTAGATCACGAAGATCAACTTGTCTGTGTCTATAGGGTTTGCCCGTATATAAAGGAGTGGAGAAGGGAGGGCGGCCCCTCTCTATGGCGGCGCCCTAGGGAGTCCTACTCCCACAGGGAGTATGATTCCTTCTTTCCTAGTCCAACTAGGAAACCTTCCAAGTAGTAGGAGTAGGAGACAAGGAAGGGGAGAGAAGAAGGAAGAGAGGTGCGGCCTCCCTAGTCCATTCGGACTAGGCCATGAAGTCTTGACCCTAGGCAGCCCTCTCTCTCTTTCCTTGAGGGCCCAATAAGCCCAATACTTCTCCCGGCGAATTCCGTAACTCTCGGTACTCGATAAATACCGAATCCTCGGAACCTTTTGAACTCGAATATAGTTGTCCAATATATCGATCTTCACGTCTCGACCATTTAGAGACTCCTCGTCATCATCGATCTCATCAGGCACTCGAACTCCTTGGTACATCAAAACTCATAAACTCATAATATAAGCGTCGCTGAAACCTTAAGCGTGCGGACCCTACGGTTCGAGAACAATGTAGACATGACCGACATACGTCTCCGGTCAATAACCAATAGCGGGACACTGGATGCCCATATTGGTTCCTACATATTCTCTGGAGATCTTTATCGGTCGAGACCGCATAACAACATACGTTGTTTCCTTTGTCATCGGTATGTTACTTGCAGAGATTAGATCGTGGGTATCAATACCTAGTTCAATCTCATTACGGCAAAGTCTCTTTACTCATTCCGTAATACATCATCTAGCTAACTCGCTCATTAGTTTCAATGCTTGCAAGGCTTAAGTGATGTGCATTACCGAGAGGGCGAGAGATACCTCCAGGCATTGGTGTGGCAAATCTAATCTCGAAATCGCCAACCCAACAAGTACCTTTGGACACACTGTGAAGCACCTTTATAATCACCCGATTCGTTGTGGACGTTTGGTAGCACCAAAGTGTTCCTCCGATTAGCAGGGAGTTGCATAATCTCATAGTCATAGGAACATGTATAAGTCATGAAGGAAGCAATAGTGACATACTAAGCGATGGTGCTAAGCTAGCGGAATGGGTCATGTCGATCGAGATCATTCAACTAATGATGTGATCCGTTAATCAAATAACAACTCTTTGTCCATGGTTAGGAAACATAACCATCTTTGATTAACAAGCTAGTCAAGTAACACTACTAGGAAAGGCTATGGACGTGCAGGTTTAGGCCTATTAGTTGGTGCCAGCGCTACTAATAAGCGCTTCTGACTAACTTATAGCGATGGCATAAGTGCACCAGGCCTTCACTAACATATAAGCGATAGCGCGGTTTAAACCAGCGCTACTACTAATCTGTAATCTCTGAATTTTTTGAATTTTTTTTAGAAATTTTTTTTTTTTTGAAATTTTCAAATTTAGAATTATTTAACTCAGATCTCTAATCACCTCATTCGCTACTCAATTTAATCTCTAATCACCCTCATCATTCCAAATCATCTAACTTCCAGACGATCACCCATCCTCTCACTACTCGGCTGAGCACACTTAACCTCCGGGTTCTATTCTCCCTCGTTTCAAATGCACTTGTTGTTTTCGACAATAGTGAGATGTCAATCCTATTAACCTTAGGAATTTAGCTTGAGCATGAAGTCACACATTTCCTTTGTTTGAGTTTGAAACTATTGTTCTAAAATATTAGTAACACTAATATTTCTTGAATAATGGATTTGACCCGCATTTGGCAGTTGACCCGCAGTTTGACGGTTGACCACGGTTTGACCATGGTTTGACAGATTTGACCAAAATTCAAAAAACTAAAATAATTATTTATTAACACTAATATTCTAGAATAATTAGTTTGACCATAGTTTGACCAGATTTAAAAATAAAAAAACTAATTTTTTGAATTTTTTTGCCTCGAGATCTTAAAAGCCCGTAACTTTTTTATTGGGCTTTTGAGGATTTTGAAACGTTTAGAGGTTCCCCGTTTAAATTCGGATGTAACTTAGATGCTTTTCATATAAAAAAAACTTTTTCATCAGGAGTTAGTATGCAAAAGTTATGGCCATTTACAATTTTCAGGAGAGATTTTGCAAATAAAGTCGAAATTCATATTTGTAAATATTCAACAACTAGACCACATATCACATAGGAAACTTATTTTCTTTTATTTTGACATTTTATCATTTTCTTTTATTTTTTTAAGCTGAAAAAGCGGTCACGAAGTAGCTTTGACAAATAGGCCATACCCTTTTACTACTGACATACGATTAGCGATTAGCGGGTTTTAACCACACTACTACTAAGTTGATAGCGATGAGGCGGGTTAGTAGTAGCGAGGTTAAAACCCGCGCTCATATCAACAAGTAATGCAAGGGTTAGAAACCCTCGCTACTACTATAGCATATCTAGGGGCAGTGTAGCATTTAGCTTAGTAGTAGCGAGGTTACAAACCATAGCTTGATTCTATCAACAGTAGTAATGGCGAGGTTTAAAACCTGCTGTTGCTAGTAAATGTGATGGCGAGGTTTTTAACCCTCATTGCTCTAGATACAATCGTATAACCTTTTCCTAGTAGTGTAAAGGCATACTAGTGACACTCTGTTTGTCTATATATTCACATGTATTATGTTTCCGGTTAATACAATTCTAGCATGAATAATAAACATTTATCATGATATAAGAAATAAATAATAACTTTATTATTGCCTCTAGGGCATATTTCCTTGATCTCCCTTTACACTAGAGTCGATAATCTAGATCACATCACCATCATGATTCACATCGATAGTTCACATCATCATGTGATTAACACCCATAGTTCACATCGCCATGTGACCAACATCCAAAGGGTTTACTAGATTCGGTAATCTAGTTCACATCGCTATGTGATTAACACCCAAGAGTACTTAGGTGTGATCATGTTTTGCTTGTGAGAGAATCTTAGTCGACGGGTCATTCACATTCAGATCCGTTATGTATTTTGCAATTTTATGTCTACAATGCTCTGCACGGAGCTACTCTAGCTAATTGCTCCCTCTTTCAATATGTATCTAGATCGAGACTTAGAGTCATCGGATCGGTGTCAAAACTTGCATCGGCGTAACCCTTCTGCAGCCGAACCTTTTATCACCATAATAGAAACATATCCTTATTCCACTAAGGATAATTTTGACTTGCTGTCGATGATCTACTCCTAGATCACTATTGTACTCCTTACCAAACTTCGGTCTGGTTATACAATAGATCGGTACCACAGCATGGCATACTTTATAGAACCTATGGCCAAGGCATGAGGGAATGACTTTCATTCTCTTTCTATCTTACTGCCGTGGTGGGGTTTTGAGTCTTACTCAATTTCACACCTTTATAACACAGGCAAAGAACTCTTTCTTTGAGTGTTCCATTTTGAACTACTTCAAAATCTTGTCAAAGTATGTACTCATTGAAAAAACTTATCAAGCGTCTTGATCTATCTCTATAGATCTTAATGCTAAATATATAAGCAGCTTCACGAGTCTTTCTTTGAAAAACTCCTTTTAAACACTCCTTTATGCTTTCGAGAATAATTCTACATTATTTCCGATCTACAATATGTGTCATTCACATATACTTATCGGAAATGTTGTAGTGCTCCCTCACTTTCTAGTAATCTGAGGGCTTCCTTTGCAAGTGCAGTATAAACTATATCTTTGATCAACTTATCAAGCGTATATTCTAACTCGAGATGCTTGCAGGTCCATAGATGCATTTTGTTAACACCTTTAGGATCTGACAAAACCTCTTGGTTGCATCACATACAACTCTTCTTTAATAACTCCATTAAGGAATGGAGTTTGTTTATCCATTTGCGGATTTCATAAAATCGGCAATTGCTAACATGATTGGACAGACTTTTAAGCATCGTCTGAGTGAAAAAATCTCATTGTATTCAACATCTTGAACTTTGTCAAAAACCTTTTTCGACAAGTCTAGCTTTGTGATAGTAACACTACTATCAGCGTCCGTCTTCCTCTTAAAGATCCATTTATTTTCTATGGCTTGCGATTGAGCAACTCCACCAAAAGTCCACACTTTGTTCTCATACATGGATCTCATCTCAGTTCATGGCCTCAAGCCATTTTGCGAATCTGGGCTCATCATCAGCTTCCTCGAGTTAATTAGGTTCATCATGGTCTAGTTACATGACTTCGAGCAGGATTACCGTACCACTCTGAGTGCGGATCTCCTCTGGTTTACCTCTGATTTGGTAGTGGCTTGATCGAAGTTACATGATCATCATCATTAGCTTCCTCACTAATTGGTGTAGTAGTCACGAGGCAGATTTACGTGATGAACTACTTTCAACAAGGAAGGTACAATTACCTCATCAAGTTCTACTTTCCTCCACTCACTTCTTTGAGAAAACTCCTTCTCTAGAAAGGATCCATTTAATAACAATAGATGTTTTGCCTTCGGATGCTGTGATAGAAGAGTGTACCCAACAATTTCCTTTGGGTATTCTATGAAGGCGCAC
>JAHHZJ010009065.1:0-11933 GCA_021437245.1 Aegilops speltoides
TGGAGATGCTACTTGGAGGACTTCAATCTACTCCTTTCTAATCTTTGCAAGGCGGAGGGCGAGCGTAGTCTTGGCGGGATTAGCTATCCCCTCTTAACGGCATTCGGTTCGGTCCTTGATATGGCCCTTTACACATATACACATGCATATGTAGTGTAGCTCCTTGCTTGCAGTACTTTGGATGAGTACTCACGGTTGCTTTCTCCCCTTTTTCCCTTTCCTTTCTTTACGGTTGTCAACGGATGTTTGGAACCGGCGGGCAACCGTCGGGGCCGACTACTACCTGGGGTGCCTACTACTACGTGCGGGGCGGCGGCGACCGGGAGTAGTTTAGGAATCGAGCGGGAGGCGCCCTCTTCGTCTGTATCGGTTTGTGCTAGCCATCTTATGGCAACTTGTATAACTTATTACGTACTCGGAGTTGTTGCTTCGGCTTCGTCTATGATCGAGCACTTGTATTGAGCCCTCGAGGCCGGCTTGTATTATGATGCTTGTATGACTTATTTTACTTTTAGAGTTGTGTTGTGATATCTTCCGTGAGTCCCGATCTTGATCGTTGCGTTTGCGTGCATGATTAGTGTCAAAACGGGGAAGTTATTCGGCCATTTGCTGTGAATCCCCCCCTCCTTGGCGAAGTCGAGTCTAGTCACTACAAAACTTTTACTAACGTGGGTGAGCCTTACGGGCCCCGTCGCCATTGGGTGGTACTAGGATCTTTTACTCCTCGACCTTTACTCGGGACTCTGAACTCTCTTCTACTGGGTTAAGCGAATTTACTAACTCTAACATTAGGTTCCGTTACCACGTTCACCCCAAAGTTGGATAAGCCATAGTTATTATGAGATAGTATTTTGAATAGTACCACATTGTCATTTGACTCCATTGAAACATCTTTGTTTTAGATGGAAACCACGAGGCGGTTGCGCCACCGGCGGCCATTGGTGCCTCGGGATCACCTTTTGCTAGGGAGATGATGACCTATCGGGTTATCGTTGGCACCCATACCCGTCTAAAGTCCGGGACTTTAACCGAGGCGATCCGTGCCCGTCCACCTCTACTCTCGGGAGTATAACTCCACTCCGTCTTGCACGCTCATGGTGTTGGGTGACCATCGAGATGGCGTTCACGATCTTGCCTATCTTTGCTCGACCGTCTTCGTGGAAGTATCGGCGTTGGACACTTCCCTTTCGGGCAATTGCTATCGCATCCGATGTTGGTGCGGAGGATACTACGCTTGCCTACTCCACCGTCACTCGAGCCCTTCCACCATCGGGGTCCGCATGCGATGGGTTGGACCAAACTAAGAGCCTTCCCCAGTGTACACCACTCGTCGGCACCTTCGAGCTCCGGGCTGTTGCACCCCTTTGTTCTATCTAGGGGCTCGGGTTCTGCGATCTACCCGGCGGGGTGATGCCCGGCGGTGTCGGTTGGCGGTGGGGGCTACTCTCCGCGGTCCTCTTACGCCACCTCGGGTTCTACACGGTATCCGGCCCCGGGCGGCGTGAACTATCCGTTGCCTCACTACCGGTTGTTGAGCTCGACTACCTCCTGATACCTCCCGGGGGATGTAGTCTTTTATTAGTATTAGTTGCATTAGGCGAGCACAGGTGCCCTATGATGACTTAGTCTATGTCTTGAACTACTGTCTTGAACTCTATGTGACCCCTTTTGTAAATATCTGGCTACTATTAGTATGTCGTGCCCCTTTCATTATGCATGTTTCATCATGGATGATTCTTGTTTATGCAAATTTCTCAATCTTGAACTACCTGTTATGTTTAGCGGGATGGTTGAACCTTTGGTATTAGTGTGTGACTTCCCCCCCAAGTACATGGCTGGTATGATCCAACACTTGAGATGAATCGCCGATTCATGGAGAATGTGATGGCTCGTTCCCTCGCCCCTATGAGCAGCAGCCGGCCCAAGTGACTCTGCAGTTTCATCGCCTCAACCCAATGTGGTTGCTCAACTCCCTTTGGATCTTGATGGTAGCTCGTGACATCACCTATGAGATGGGTCTGCTGAAGTAGCCCGCTATTCACCTTTGCTTCCTTCTTTGAAGGGACCCTGACTCAATGGTGGGACGCCCCAGTACTCCCCGGTTGGGACAATCATCACTGGCGGACTTTCAAGCTGCCTTCGTGCCCTTCATTCCTCGGGGATCATGGGCGGGGAAGAAGCGTGAATTCCAAACCTCACCCAAGGAACAAAACCGTGGAAGCTTACGGTGGAGTTTACGGACTTGTCCCGCTATCTTAGAAACATTCCGATGCCTTGAGGGGAAAGTTCGTGGCGGCCTTCAATGACATCAAGCTCGCACTTCTAGTGCATGACTTTCCGATTCGCCACCTTGGTGAACAAGGCCATCAATGTCGAGATGCGGGAACACGAGCTCTGAGGCGGGCAGTGACCGGGCTCATCTTGAGCCCGCCCTCGCGAAGCGAAATTTGGATCCCGACGGCATGTACCGTCCAAATGCACCCCCAAAGGCGACCTATCTTTTCTCGCCTCCTCCACCATCTAAGCACCAGGCTTCGGCTCCACCACCCGAGCTCCTTTCCCCTAAATAATGGTTTGTGCTACAAGTGTGGTCCAGGCAGTGCTGGGAATGCAACAATCGAATCAACTAGCCCTTCACCGGCTGGCGTGGTAGCAACCCCCACAACAATGCCAAATCTTATGATCGTGTTCATGCCAACCCGTTGATCTAAGCGAAGCTCAAGACCAGCCCTCTTGTGATGGGTACACTCCTCGTAAATTGATTACCGGCATCCGTATTATTTGATCTGGTGCATCGCATTCATTCATGTCGAAGATTTTGCATGCTTGCGACATTAAATGTGAGGACATAGGCAACCGTATTAGTACCACCCGGGCCAATGTCGGACCTCCATGATTTGCAGCGTCCCGTTGAAATCGAAGGACTAAATTCCTTGTCTCTCCCATCGTCTTTGAAGTCACCATTGATCTCATTACGGGAATGAATTGGTTAAAGCATCTGCTTCTATCGTTTGCGCCACCAAGACCGTCCATCTGCTACACCCGATGAAATAATAAGCTACAATGCTCGTCTTATTGAATCGAGGCAAGGCTCTATGCATTGAATGCATTGAGCGCCGCACCACTCGAGGCATTGAAAACATTCCGTAGTTAAGTGACTTCCTCGGCGTCTTTCTGAAGAACTTCGAGTTCCCCCTAGTTTTCAATTCATCGACTTGAAACCGAGCACCACTCCTAAGCCAACGACCTTACAAGATGCCGCGCGGCTCCTTGAGCTTAAGGAAAATTGATAAATCTCTTGAAGTGGTTTCATTCCCAAGTTGCTCTTCTTGGGGCACCTTCTCTATTGTCGAAGAAAGATGGGACAAACCGATTGGTCCAAGACTACCGCCCTAAACCAAGCTACCATTGAATAAGTATCCTCTTCCTCGGATCAATGATTTATGATCAATGGCTGGTTTGGTGTTCTCTAAACTTCGACTTGAGGTTGGGTTACCACCGATCCGTGTTGTGAAGAGGATATCCCAAAACGCCTTTGACTCGTTATGGTTCATATGGTACCGTCATGTCTTTCGGCAACAATGCTCGACCACCTTCTCTTGATGAACTATATATTCATGGATTACCTCGACAAGTTAAGTAAGTGGTTTATCGGATGATATCCTTGTATATTCAAGAATGAAGAAGAACATCTTTGAACATCTTAGTCTTGTCTTTGGAAAACTCGAGAGCATCACTATCGCCAAGTTCTCCAAGTGTGAATTCGGCTTCCGAAGTAACCTATCTTGGACATGTCATCTCTAAGGATGGTATTGCCGTTAACCACGAGCGAGTTGGGCTATTCTCGATTGGACTCCTCGAAGAATGTCAAGCAAGTCGAAGTTTTCTCGGTCTGCCATTATTGCCGTCGATTTCGAGAACTTCTCCAAGATTACCGGGCCACATTTGTTGCATAAGGGTCAAGTTCAATGGACGAGATAAATGTCGGAAAGCTTCCGAGCACTCAAGGACAAGTTGACACCGGATTGCTCCTCGATACTAAGAAGGACTTGTCATTCTTTGCGGCGCTTCCGTCAAGGTTAGGTGTGTCCTAATGCAAGACCCAAAGTTATTGCTTATGCCTCTCGGCAATTGCCCTCCGAAGAACTACCAGTTCCGACCTCGAGCTTCTTGTTGTCATTCATGCCACGATGGCGACATTACCTTCTCGTGTCGTTCGAGATCTTCCTTGACCACCAAAGTCAAGTATCTTTTACTCAGGGACGAACCTCCCGGGAGATGGATGGAGATTGTTGCGAACTTTGACTTGGGTATTTCCTATACACCGAGCAAGGCTAATGTAATGGTGATGCCTTGAAAGTCTTCTTGCAACCACCTCCAGTTCACAAGGTTCCCCTCACTTGTTGAAAATTTGTTTGAACCTCCATATTGTTCCTCGGTCCTCGCTCCCCCTCCTAAGAGTTTAAAGATGAACCTCCATGTTGTTCCCGGGGTTCTCTCAATACCACAGTTTTGAAACCAGATCTTGTGGACACCATCAAATGGATAAATGTGGATGAAGTCCACAAGATTAAGCCCTCAAAGAAGAAAGCCCTCATTCTTCCATTCGATGATGGCACCTTATTCTTCAATGCCTAGTAGTTCATAAGAGGAAAACCTGGATATGCCTCGAAGGTTATGAAAGAAGCTCATGATCGCCTCTATGTATCCATCCGTAGTACAAAGATGTACCAAGACATTAAATCGAGATTACGGTGGTCTAACATGAAGCAAGACATTGCTCGCTATGTTCTTTGAGTGTGGCGTTTCGTCGTATCAAAGCGAGAACATCAAAGGCTTCTTTGGAACTCGCAACCTATCTCTATTCTGAATGGAAATGGGACCATGTTGAAATGGACTTCCTTTGGATTTCCCAAATGCAAAAGGTTGATGCTATTCTTGTCGTCATTGACGGCTTTCTAAAGTTGCCATTTTACGGTTCAAGAAGCGATCCTTTGCTAGTCGGTGGCAAACCTCTACATGTCGAAATTGTCTGCTTCACGGTATTCCATTGGTAATCGGTTCGGACCGTGGGGCCTTATTCACTTCAAGATTCGGTCAAGTTTCCAAGCTATGGGCACTCATCATCTTTCGCCTTGCTTTTCATCCTCGATCGCAAAGGCGGGTTGAGCGTGTCAACCAAGTTCTCGAAGACATGCTTGAGCTTGTGTTATTTCCCCAAGAAATGGGAGGAATCTCTCCGTATCTTTAGTTCTCTTATAATAATAGCTATCAAGCTAGTCGAAGATGGCCCCGAAGTGTTATATGGCGAAAGTGCGAACCCCTCGGCGGTCGGCGGGGACGTCCACTCTTGGTCGGATATTATCCAACATGCGAAGAACAAGTCCGCATTATTGGAGAATCTCAAAGCTTTGATCCGCCAAAAAGTAATTATGACCGTAAACATAAGGACATGGTCTATCAACTTTGGGAAAACATCTTGAGTCACACCAATGAAGGTGCTCACCGGGATCAAGGGCAAAGCTCCTCGCTATATTGGCCCATTCACTATTCTCGAAAGGCGTGGAAAAGTGGCATATCAGCTGGAGCTTCCCGGAACCTTTCGGAGTTCACGATGTGTTCCGTGTCACAACTCGTCGTTGCTTCAAGGACCCAATCCGGAGTGGATCATGAAGTGCTTTCGAAGGGGATCTCTCCTATAAAGAGCATCCGGTCCGCATTCTCGACCAAGCTGAGCGCCCCCGCCCGGAAAGGGATCAAGTTCCTCAAAAGTCCGATTGTGCACCATTACGAAGATGAAGCCCACAGGAGCGTGAGGATCGCTGCGTGATGAATACCCCCTTTTTTCCTTCTACCTCCTAAATCTTGGGGCGAGATTTCTTGTAGTGGAGGAGATTTTTTGCGGATAATTGGCTACGTAAAACTCTTCTAATGATGCCATGTCATCGTGTTTTTTGCTAATTAAGTGGTAGTTCAAAAACATTGCAAATTCAAAAAAATGAATTAGCGACAAACACCCAAAGTTTTCAAAAGTCAAAACAAAAATGTTATGGGTGCCAAATATTGCAATGGTAATTATGGTGAAGTAAACACATTTTTAGAAAATGCCTAATTACTTTGAAATGAAATAAAACATAACGGGAAATAAAAAAAGAAAAAAGTGAAAATAAAACAAAAAAAACCCCCCCAAACCCCGGGCCGGGCCTAGCTAACTCTGGGGCCCGATCCCCGCCGGCCCCTTTCCCTGTCGCCTCCCTTCCTGTTCCCCGACTGGTGGGCAAGGCGTCCCCCCGGCACCCTCTGCCCGGCGGCAACAGCGGATAAGGCCCCACGCCTCGCGCCTCCTCGGTCCCTCCTCTCATTTGCCCCCCCCTCGGTCCCTGCGCCTCCCCTCGATCCACGCGCTCCCCTCGTTCCCCTGTGGCGCCCCCGCCGCCATGGCTCGGCCCTAACCGGCCAACCCACCTCGCCGCCCCGGTGTCTCCAAGGGGCGTCCGCCCTTCGTCGTGCAACACGTTGGGGAACCCCACGCCCCGCGCCGTCTTCCTCCTCTGCTCAACAAGCGTCGCCGCTTCTTCGTCTCCGTCGGCGCCTGCACTACTAACCCATTCACGGCCATCGTGGTGCCGGGGGTTCTCCTCCCCTATTTTCCGTTGGCCCCCCTAGGCTCTGTAGCGGCCGCGCCATTGCCGGCTCGTGGCCGGCGTACCGCCCGCCGTTGGGCCCAGCAAACCGCCCGCCCGGACCGCGTAGCACTCCACAAATTCCGGGAACCGCCCCCCTCGCCTTCCGTGCCCCCTATCGTTGGATCACGGATGCAAACTCCCGCTCCCGCTTCGCCACGCTCTCCTTTCCGGCCAACCTCCTCCACCGTTCAGGCCCTCGGCGCTCTTGATTCGGTCCCAAACCGGCCTCGTTCAAACACCGGGCGATCCCGTTCGCGCCCGCACCGCTGCGCTGTCGCCGGCGACCATCCCGCCCCTCCCCGTCGTGCCCCCCAGACGGCGGGCCGAAAGCCGTTCGAAAACGGCGCGCGTTTGGTGCCCGTAGCCGATTCCGGCCAACTCGGAGGCCGCCTCTTGGTCGCGGGTCGCTCCCTGCCGTCGCCGGCGTGGCTAGCGGGCCCCCCCGGTGGGACGGGGCACAGGGGGCAGCCAAACCCGTTGACCAAGCCGGGCGGCGTGGCACTCCCCCGACATGCGGACCCATCCATAAAACAAATAAAACAAATAGATAAGCTGTTAATTAATTAAATAAATTAATTAAAACCTAATCTCTGACTCTTTGGGCCCTACGCTAATTAACCCATTTAATTAGTCTCAAAACCTTAATGCCCACAATGACATGTGGGTCCCCGGACCCCATGCAGTTTGATGGCCCGCAGTTGACCTCTGACATCACTCGATGTCATGCTTGGATCATCGAACCTTTTTTTGGATAATGTTGGAATTAAATAAATAATTAAAATCGGAAAATGATTTAAATCTTTAGAAAATCATATCTTTTAATCCCTTTCGGATGAAAATACTTTCTACATGAAAGTTGCTCGAGCCGAGGCGAATCCGGATCGCCTCGTTAAATCGCGCATCCTAGCATAGGAACCGCCTTTCCCTCCGGTTCACCGGTCAAAACGTGAAACAAAGGGAATACTTTCCGGATGTTTTCCCCCGTCGGTATCACCTACTACGCGATTAGGCACACCTCATCGTTACTTGTCATGTCATGCATCAATATGCATATGTTTGCATGGTATTCATTGTTTCTTCCCTCTTTTCTCTCCGGTAGACTACGAGACCGGCGTTCTTTTGCCCGGTTCGACTACGGTGTTGGACCCCTCTCTTGCCCAAACGGGCAAGCCCCTTTGATCACCGAATATCGCCTATTCTCCTCTATTTCTTGCATTAGAGTAGTGTAGCATATTCTTGCTTTGTTGATCCTATTACGATGCATAGCGACATTGTTGCTACATCTTGATACCTTACCTGCGTCCTAAATGCTTAGTATAGGATGCTAGTTTATCATCATTGGCCCTACATTCTTGTCGATCGCCTTGCTATACTATCGGGCCGTGATCACGGGGGGTGATCACGGGTTATACTATACATACATACATACTGGGCGGTGACTAAAATTGCTAAAGTACGAGTGATTCACGGTTAATGAAAGGACCTTTGTCCGCGGCCCTCGTGTGGATCTTTGTGGCGGAGGCGGCAGGCGGTTGAGACCACCTAGGGGAGGTGGGCCTAGCCGATCGGCGTCATGATTGCTTCATAATAACCCGAGATCTTGGTATTTGATCTAATCGGCCATTTGGTCTTCCCACTAACCATCTCGTGGGAGTAGTTATGGGTATCCCGCGTCGTGGTATCGGAAAAGCCCTTGGCGTCGCAAGCCCCGGTGGCGGATTGGGCGTAACTTTGCACTTGTTTGGGGCTGTTACGCCCCCCGCAAACGTCTTGGTGTGCATTAGGCGATGGGCCGGACCGTCGCAGGTTTAGACCCGTCGACCTCTCTGTTGTGCCTAGGTGGGGCTGGGCGTGTTGATCTTCAGGGGCATGACCGGAAAGTGTGTGTGGCCAAATGGGATCAAGCGTGTTGGGTTATTTGCACCCTGGGGTTAATCTATTGAATAGCCGTGTCCCTCGGTAAAGGGCGACCGGAGTTGTACCTTGACCTTATGACAACTAAATGGATACTTAATAAAACACACCCTTCCAAGTGCGGATACAACGGTGATCGCTCTCTAAGGGCGAGAGGGATCGCCGGGTAGGATTATGCTATCGATGCTCTTGGAGATGCTACTTGGAGATGCTACTTGGAGATGCTACTTGGAGGACTTCAATCTACCTCTTCTATATCTTTGCAAGGCAGGCGGAAGCGTAGTCTTGACGGGATTAGCTATCCCCTCTTATTCGGCATTCGCGATTCGGTCCGATATGGCCCTTTACACATATAACATGCATATTAGTGTAGCTCCTTGCGGTACTTTGGATGAGTACTCACGGTTGCTTTCTCCCCTTTTTCCCTTTCCTTTCTTTACGGTTTGCAACGGATTTTGGAAACAAGAGCGGCAACCGTCGGCGCGACCTACTGGAGGTGCCTACTACGTGCGGGTGGCGGCGACGGGAGTAGTTTAGGAGGATCGGGCGGAGGCATCGCCTCTTCGTCTATCCCGGTTTGTGCTAGTCATCTTATAGCAATTTATAACTTATGCGTACTAGATATTGTTGCTTCCCGGGACTTCGTCTATGATCGAGCACTTGTATTCGAGCCCTCGAGGCCCGGGCTTGTATTATGATGCTTGTATGACTTATTTTACTTTTAGAGTTGTGTTGTGATATCTTCCGTGAGTCCCGATCTTGATCTCGTTTGCGTGCATGATTAGTGTCGATTAAATCGAGGTGTCCTGAGTGGCGCCAAGAAAAGCGGCAATGCGGTACGGCAGCGGCGTGGCCGGCTAGGTTAGAATGCGGTGGCGGTGCTCGAGTAGGTGAAGAACCACAGCGGCATAGCGAAGCCGGGCGACGGTGGCATTCTGCGCCAAAGGAGGCGGGCGCATACCCGGAGGTCGCAGCGGTGGCGGGGAGTGGACCGCCGAGCGGTGCTACTGCCAAGTGGCGGCCGGGCGCGAGGCGGTCGAAGCGGCAATGATAGACCTCGGGCGGGGCCGGAGACGCGCAGCGGCTGACGCTCGAAAAGCGGCGGGAATCTGGTCGGTGCAACGTGGGGCGGCCTCGGGGCGAGTGCGTCGCGTGCTCCGCTTCGCTTCTGACCCGGCAGGCGGCAAGGCGCGCGAGTCGGTCGACGCAGGGGCGACCGAGGCGGGCGGACCTCGGAGCGCGGTGGACCATGGCGGTGGCGCGTCGAAGAAGCGGCGCGTGATGACCTGGTCGGTGAGCCGGAGAAGAACCCGAGGCGGCGATGCGGCCCGGCAGGATAGCGCGGCCGCTTGCTCGATCGATGGAGGGGCCTGGAACTCGGAGGCGATCTTCACGGGACTGCGGGTAGCGCAGAGCGGGCGGTCGGTCGCCTTTGCGTAGATGAGGTGGATCGCTGCTCGGTGGAGGCGGGGTGGCGGAGTCAAGAGATGAAGCCGGCGGCAATGGCGGCTATGATTAGCGCCGCATAGCCGAACCACAGTCGGTGATCTGAGAATCTGGTTGGAAGCGAGCGTGTGGCGCGCAGTAAGGTGTGGACTTAGTGACAATGTATGAAGAACGCCGCATAAAACCGTCGGGTCGAACAGCCGTGAGCGACCAGCAGACGGCGTGAGCCACTTGGTCGAGGCGGCCAGATTGGGTAGAAGCAGCAGACGGCGTGAAGGCCGCCGGTCGGTGAAGAAATCGGCCGATCGCGGGATTGGAGTAGAGGCACGCAGGATTGACGGCGGCGTGGCGCGCAAACCAATCAAGATTAGATCGAAAAACAAAAAAGCGGCGATCAAGATGACGGCGGAGAGAGATAACCGAACAGGGCTCGTGAAAAAGACTCTCTAGGCGTGCCTGACACATCCGGTGGGCCGAACCCTAGAATGCAGGCGACGGCCCCGGGATCGTGGAGTCGACTCACCCGAGTGCGTCTTGGTCTTGAGCGGGCGACTAGGGTTAGAACACAGGCCGATAGCATGTTAAAGAGAGGAGGATTTGATGGAATAGTTGTTATATTCTTGACGCCGTGGGCGTATATATAGAATCTGATAATTTCTTAGAAATCTGAGACAATAAAAGCAAATCTTAGTCTATCTCGTCTTTCCTAATAATCAATATACTCGTGCACACGGCCACGCACGTAACCATGGCCGAGCCATGGCCATGGCACAACCGGCTAGCAGCAGCTGCGATGAGCACATCAGCACGCAGCAATAAAGCAGCAGGAGCAGCGGCAGTGACGACGCTAGGCAGCAGTAGAGCGAGCAGCGGCAGGCAGCGTGCAGGCGGTCGAAGCAGCAGCAAGCAGCAGACAGCAGAAGCAACGCGCGCGCATGCAGTCGAGCACGGCGCGGCCGGCAGGCATGGGCCACGGCGAGCAACGGTGCGGCGTGGCCAGACGAAGGTGGGCGCGGTGCGGGCGGCGAGTAGCGAACGAGCGTACGCAGTAGTAGTAACAGTAACGCAGCAGTGGTAGCAGTGGAGGTGGCCGGAGCAAGATACGATGAGGAACAACGGCGACCGGAGTTCTATGGGGAACGATGGCTACAGGCATGGATCGAGCCAGGGAAGAGCGAGAATCGGGTGAGGACCTCACAGCGATGTCGTAGGCGAGCTCGAGAAGACCGGGGGTGGAGCGAGGGCGCCGAATTTGTCGATGGCGTCGCGGTGGCCGGAGGTTGAAGACGACGTCGAACCCTGCGATCCAGGGGCTCCCGGCTCCAACTGGTGGACATAGTCGAAGGAGTGGATGTTGGTGACGCTCGTGGGCGAGGTGCCTGGGCGCGGAGAGCTCGATGGGCTCGTGGACGCGGAGGCCATGGCGATGCAGGTTCGGCCAAGGGATGCGGGGACGAAAGCGGCACGGGAAAGGGGAAAAAGGAGAGCTAGGGTTCATCAACACGTCGAAGGGGTCTTATAGACCGTCGGGGAGCCACGGATGCACGGCGCGTGGACGATCCGTCCATGGACGCACGAGCAACAGCCAGCACCCACTGATGAACAGGGGTTGAAGATGGGAGCTGGTGGGCTGTGCCTCCACTATTGACATAGAGCCCATCCGCATAGTAGTTAGGTTTCTTCTCCTTTTCCCTTTTTTTACATTTCTGCTTTGTTTTCTCTCAATGTTTTGCATTTAATTAGAGCATCAATTGGCTTTTGTAAAATGTGCCACTTGCCACATTAAATACTTTGCAATATTTCGTACTGCCATAAAAGGTTTGGTGGGCATTTGAATTCATTTGGATTTTGCATAAATGCAAATGGATTAAAGGTGCTGGGCACTAT
>JAHHZJ010009068.1:0-19803 GCA_021437245.1 Aegilops speltoides
CCCAGGGCGGGACGGTTGTTGCCAATATGGCCTTTATTTCTTGGTGGGGTCGGATCCCCCTCGAAGTGTTGTCCCTTAGGAGGCGATAAAGAAGCGCCTTCTCTCTAAGCGGGAGATAAAAGGGCTTAGGGCTGCCCGCATCCTGTTAATTTTTATTTGCTTGAGGTCTTTTGGAATATCCAATGCGGAGCCGGATTTTGGCGGTTGCTTCAATTCCTCTGGATCGATGAAGCCCGGGCTTTCCGGTGGTACAACACACGTTAGCTTGATGTTATTCTAAGGTTGTCGAATGTGAGCCTCAAATTCTACTAAGGTTTCGGCGTGTTTTGTTTGGCGACTCGTCGTCTCATTCTCTCTGTTTTTGCCCTTCTGGGTAGCGGACATGTTTGAATCATGCGTTGATATATTTGCGGCGTTTTTTAAGTCCGAAGGGCATCGTGTTGAAGCGAATGGTCCTATGGAGTAATGAATGCCGTTCGGCATCTGCTTCCGCCATCTTGATTTGATGATACAGTTCGTCCGGGAAGCCCGAGTCGTGTCTGCCGTGGGTCGATAATTTGATCGATGTGGGGAGGAAAGGATCCTTTAGGCAAGCCTTTTGAGGTCTTTGAAGTGACACAAAGGCCCGGGGATTTATCCTTCTTTGGTACCATCACCAAATTTGCTAGGGTCCGGATGTTTGATATCTCTAATGAATCCGGCTTCCAATAATTTGGCTGCTCTTCTCCCATTCTTTCTTTTGGGTCGGAAAATCGTCGAAGGCCTGTTTTGGCTGAATCCTTTAGGATGTTTAGGCTGTTAAACTGCGAGGATTGGGCATGTCGAAGGTGGGCGAAGATGCCAAATTTTCGAAGGAATTGGGATCTTGGCGTCAACCGAGGTTCAGCTTCTTGATGGAGCCGTCTTTGTTGGGTCCGTTGGTGGACCTGAAATTTAATTATCTCATCTCTTTTGAAGGAGGTGGACTTGGATCTTTATCAAGTATCACATCGTCCTGTTTACCGTTTGCCGGTGAGTTCCTCTGCCGCTAAGGCTTGGATAGTCTTGACTATCGGCTGTCTTGTTTCGGGAGTCTTGTGTCGGATCCTTGGGAGAGTGATTATTCCGCGGGCCGGCATTTTGAGCTTCATGTACCCGTTAGGTATTGCTTGAAAAATTGTGAATGCCTCTCGTCCTATATGGCGTGATAGCCGCTTGAGCGGGGCCACGGAACTACTTCGGATCTGTTTATGCAAGGCGAACACCACAAGTGTGATTTTTCGGTGCGGCGCTTCGGCTAAAGGTTATTCCTCTGAAGGTTGTCTGCCGCTTCTGGCTCAATCGATTTCCATTTTCCAGAGGTTTCCTCATAAATGAGGTTTATTCCACTATGTCCATGAGGACTTTTGTGGTCGGCCGTCCCTATGGGACTAAGTACCCGGTCTGGTGGGGTTACGGTAGTTGAGATGTGGGCTCGTCACTAGGGAAGGTAATAGTTGTGTCCTCCATGGATTTTTGCTACTTGGTAGACTTGGCGGTTCCGGTTGTTTGTTTTGCATATTATTTGATCACGAAAGTCTCGAACTTATTGATACCGTCTTGGCATTGTTGGAGTGGTTGCCGGGACTAAAGCCCCAAACTTTTGGCCCTTGCCGTGTATCCAACATGCTCGAAGGCTATGGGTTGGACAGCTCCTCTGTATTATGAAGTTTGGGTCCATTGAGCCATCCCTCGTCAGTTCCGTTTCCTTCTGGGTTTTGCTTTTTGGTTTTTGCATCTGGGGCCTTTGTGGCGCCCTTTTATGGGGGGGTTTGGGACGGATTATCCCAAAATTTATTTTCAGTTTTAAACTTTCCCCATACGTCTTTTACTTGGGCCGGGATCGGTAAAGCGTGTAATCTTGCGCGATCTGGCGTTCAGAAATTCCCTTTCCGGCATTATTCGAAGATTGGAAATTTTTTCCTCCGGTCCTTTATCCTATAACGGGAGCGGGGAAATGATTCTTTTTCGGGTTTGCGAAAAATAGGTGTTTCGGGCGGGTGGGTGGTAAAATCCGATCCTGCCCGTCTTTGGGCTCAAACGAACTTCGAGTCAATTGATTTTTCCCCTGCGGGGGGCGGCGCATGATTTTTTAGGTTCAATGCTCGATCGAGTTGTCCCTCCATGGAATGGCATGGGGTTGAATCGGACCATTTGTTTTCAAAATGGCAAGGTTCCGATTTTTTTACCGGTGGTGGGAGGGGGGAGTTAACTCTTGGACTTTTGCCCACTTTGTAGTTTCACTCGAGGCGGGTGGACAAGCTCGTTGAGGACAAAACTCGATTGGTCCTTTTTCGACTTTGGGCTGGGGTTTGTGGCGCTTTCATTGGGGGGGGACGGGGTATAAAAACCAAGCGGATTTTTCCGGGCCAAAACCCTCGTACGGCTTTGAAAAGGGAACTCCGCACAACTTCAAAAAACCCAATTCGGTTTTCAAAAGGGGTCTCGGGGTCCCTATCGTCTCGGAGGAAGGCGAAAATTTTTACCCGGTTGGGGCCCTTCGTGGGGGTAAAACCCCGTCCTGCTTGTTAAAGAGATTGGGAGTCAAGTGATCTACCCGGATCAAGGCTAAACCTAAAGTAGCCTATGGATGAGTTGGATGAATTTTCCTGGCAAGGTTCGGTTTTTCAGGGGCTGGGGTTCGGGGGTTAAATTGGAATTAAACCGTTATTGAAGCTTGCCTTCCAGGAAAAGACCTTGGGACAAGCGAGTCTTCTTTCACTTGGTGGGATCGGCGGAATTTGATATCCGGGGCCGGACACCCCTATAGGCCCCCCGGGTTGTTACGAGCCTCAGCGGTGGCGACCATGAGAGGAGGACCGCAACCTCAAACCGGCATCTCTTAATTCCGTTTTTAGCGATTGACCAGACCAATTGTTTTTTACGTAGCCCTCCAATGGTTACCTCTTCTGATATATGAAGATAGGGAACCCTGAACCACGGAGGGGCAAACTCTGCCCGGGGGTGGGAGAGTGTGGCCGGACTTTGGGTGCGGGGAGGAAACACCATGACCTGGTGTCTTTCGGTGGTTGCAGTGCTCACGCCGGGTCCGCCAACCTTCTCTCTTCCGGGCCAAGTCCCGGGGAAAGCCGGTTCGGGAACCTGGCGGGGATCTGATGGGCGGTAAGACCTCGGGCGGCGGGCAATGGGCCCGCCCTTCAAACTGGGTCATACCAATCCTTTTAGTGGATATGTTCAAAATTTTCTTTCGGAATCCATGCATCACCTTTGGGTGTGGATTGAAACCCGGAGGGCCAAGGTGCCCGGTTAATCCCAAGCTGGTAGGGGGGATAAACCTCAATTCGTCTTTGTCTTCGATTGGCAAATGGTTTCTCAAACGGTGGGGCCCGAGGCACCCTTTGTAAAGGCGTAAATGGCGAATTTTATCTGAAGAAATGTCTTGAGCAGTTTTTTTGGGGGGGTGGCCCTTTAAAGAATGTGGGGAATTCCCTTGGAGGTTAATGCTATAATTTTTTTGGGATCTTAGAACATTGTTTTTCTTACCCTTTCGGGAATGAATTACTTTTATATTTTGCGATTGGCGGAAACTTTATTTGTTTTCCCGCTGGCAAAGAATTCCTCAAAGGTGGGGCTAGTTAGGGAGAATCCCGGGAAGGGGGCCAAAAGGTATGTTTGAGATGGCGACTTTTTTTTTTTGTTTCTTGCCTTCTTTAACTTGGGGCAAGGTGAAGGCCGAAGAAAAAGTTGAGCTAGTAAGAAACCATAGAATTCCCTTTTCCCAAACCGGAAGAAAATACTAATTTGTGTTTGGGTTCAAAAAACCGGGAAAATGCCGGCCAAAAATCGTCGGTTTTTGGGAAAAAGATCGGAGGCCCGGGGGGCCAAAGTTGTTTTAGCTTGGGAACCCTTTTTTCCAATTTTTCAAATTTTTGACTTTCCATTGGGAGCCTTGACTGGTGAGCCTTGAAAATTTTGTCAAAACTTTGAAGAAAACTAGGTTTGGGACCAAAAACCCCCCAACTCCGGACATGAAGTTATGAATGTTTCAGGAGCCTTTGGTTCTGGATTTTAGGCAAGGTCCCTTTACCGACTCACCTGGGGGACCTCCACGACCTCGTTGATGGTCCTGAAAGGTCCAGGGTCATGGAAAAAGTCTCCGTGGGTGAAGTTGCCTATGCGGGAGTCCTTTGCAAAGTTCGGGAACCTTCGGGGGCCAACCCAAAACACAGGTCCCGAAACCTTCACCTCGCCCCGGAGCATGGAGGACTTGATGGTTGTTGACCTTCACCCTCCACGGGAGGGAAAAACCAATCGCATTTAAATTTGCCTCGGTATGCAGTGGAGATGCGAAAATTAACGGGCTTGGTGACACCCCGGTTCCTTTAGGTATTCGATCGAACGGATTTGATTTTGAATAGTTGTTTTGGCTGAAATTCTTTAGGTTAAAGCGGGCTATTTGTCGAACCTTAACCACTTGGGGCTGAAAACCCCTAGGTTTCCTTTCACTGGTGGGATTTTATATCTTGGCGAAGGCTGGTAAGCCCCGGAGTCTTATCGGTTTTTAATCTTAGGCGGCGGGCTCGCTAAGCCCATGAGGTTTGCTCTTCACTCGGTGGATTTTTATATCTTAGGCGGCGGGCTGCGCTAAGGGTGAGAGGTTTGCTTTCCTTGGTGGATTTTTATATCTTAAGCAGCAGGCTGCAGCTAAGCCCGGGAGGTTTGCTCCACCTCGGTAGGATTTTCACTTTTCTTGGGCGAAGCTCAGAGGAGAGGTCGTCGACCCCCGTCCTCCCTAGCGCAATTGCTTGGCGTGCTTCGGAGGAGTTCGATCGACCTGCACCTTCCTCCTTTTGCGTTGTTGTATTTGTGGTGTAGCTTTCGGAGGGAAGGGTGCGTCGACCTGCACCTTGTCCTCCGCGGCCCGTATTAAAGGCGTGCTCGGAGGAGGGTGGGTGACCTGCACCTCTCCTCCTTCGCGTCACGTTGTATTTGTGGGGTAGCAGAGGGTTGCGTCGGGCTGCCTCTCCTCCTTCGCTCGTTGTCTTAGGCGTAGCTCGGAGGAGAGGGGGATGACCGCCCTCGTCCTCCTTGGGCGTCGTTGTACTTATGGGTGCTCAAGGTCGCGTCGACCTGCACCTCGTCCTCCTTCGAGCATCGTTGTATTTGTGGCGTCTCGGGAGGTTGCGTCGATGCGCCTCTCCTCCTTGGGCGTACGTTGAGCTTAAGCGATGTTTAAACTGCAGCTAAGCCTCCCGGGGGAGTGGCTCGCCACTGGTGGATTTTATAACAGGCAGGGCCTGGGCTGCGCTAAGCCCCAGTGGGATCGGCACCTGGTAGGATTTTTTATAACTTGGGTACTTGGGCTGGCTAAGCCTCCAGTGGAAGTCCCCCCTCTGGATTTTATAACAGAAGAGTACTTGGCTCTAACCTCCGGTGGGTCGGCACCACTCGGTGGGATTTTTTAAACTTAGAAAGCGGTTCCGGGCTAAGCCTCCGTGGGGTCGGCTCACCCTCGGTAAGGATTACAAACTTAGGCGGTTCGGGCTAAGCCACCCCAGGGAAAATTTTATTGGACAAATAAAAGTGACAAAAATTATGGAGGAATTATGACACTATTATTTTGAAATCCATGAACTCAAGTCTTTTTACAACTCATCCGGTGATAAACTTAAGTGTAAAATGGGGGAGTAGTTCGCGTTCCAAGCTTCGGGGCTCGTCGATATTTGTTCGGGTTGTAAACACGCCCGGGAGAACTTTGGTGCGATGAAGGTCCTTCCCAAGAAGGAGCAAGCTTGTGTTGTTTCTTGATCCCTCGGAGAACTAAATCTCCTTCAAGGCTCGACCCCCATTTCTAAGCGTGGAAGCAGCGCAAGTCTTGTTGGTAGATGGGATCGGATCGAGCCATCTCCTTTCTTCCTCTAAAAGGTCTTGCGTCTGCCGGCTTGTTCAGCTTCCTTCTTGTAGAGTTCAACTCGAGGGCATTGTGGAAGATCACCGGCAAACTGCTTCCTGACCAAGAAAATGGAGTTCTTCCGTCGACCGATTAGGTGGGTCCCGATCCCCAAACCCGGGAAGTTTGGGCCCAGCTCCGCCAATGCTTGAGATGCATCGTCGGTTTAATCCCGAGGATCCCATTGGCTCCTCCTTGTCCATTATTTGCGGATGGGCGGAAGCGTTCGACTCGTGTGCCTTGAAATTGCGAAATCCTGAATTCCTCCGAGTCAAAGTTGACCCATTATCCAAATGATCTTTGGGGACTCCATATCTGAATATGGTTCACGATGAAGCTAAACGATCCGGCGTCAAGGTTCTTGATTGGTTAGCCTCAATCCACTTGGTGAACTTTCATTGCCACCAATAATGTAACCCCCACCTGTTCTCAAGGACCGACCATGTCCAACCCCCATCTGCGAAAGGCGGGAGTGGAATGGTCTTGAGCGGGCGGGCTTGTGGACATATTTGATAAAGACATCCCGCACTTGTCCACTATTTCCTTTGCCATCTCTTCGCCTTTGGCGGTAAAATCGGCTCGGTATGCTTTGGCGATGGTCGAAGGGCGCGGACCACGGTTTCCCAGTGGATATCTGAAAATTGACCTTTACGGCTTATGCATTTTGACCAACTCGTCGCGCTCTCTTATCCGCCCTTTGATAGGTAAAGGCTTTGGATCGGGACGATTGCGAGCCTCCTCCTCATCCTCTGGAGCTCTTTTCTCGGGATATCTGCGATATAGGGGTTGTCGATCGGGTGTGACCACTAAGACCTCCATGACCAAATCGACCCTCTGGGACTTCCCTCGATCGGATCTGTGGCACTCTTGGGCTGTGGAGCTTCTTGGGAAGGATCTTCTTTGGGGCCGGGTGTATATGCTCCAAGAACACCCACTCGGAATGGTTTCTCTCTTGGAACCTATCTTTGCGGATCATCTCCTTTGATTTTTATCGGGGATGTGATGGAGCTCTAACCCCTCAAACTTCTTTTCGGCTTCCCCACTCATTGGTATCCGGTCATGGTTTGGGCTTCCCGTCCTCCATCCTTTTGACCACTAAATCTGAATCGCCATAAACCATCGGGCGGGGCCGATGAAATGGCCATGTAATCCATATAAAGAGGGCCTCATACTCGCCTCATTGGGAGAATCAAAGTGAATCTGGAGCACATATCGAGCTTATCTCCTCAGAAACGGGACAACCACACGAAACCATTCAACATCTTAGAGCCATCAAGAACATGGTCCCCAGTGAACTTATGGGCCTTTTTCAATCCACTCGGGAGAAATCTGCTATTGCCGGACTTAATGGCTTTTTTGCCTCAAACTTGATATCAAGGGAAAAGTTCAATGCCCATTTAGCCCTTTCGACGGTTGCATCTCTGTTGTGCAAAATCTCGATAGTGGGCGTCGGGTTTTGTGATGGAATGATCGGAGAAATAATACAACCTTCCCGTGGTCATGTATATTAACACAAGCTTCGATAATGAGGATATCTGCTTGGATGGGTCAAACTTGGACAAATAATACCTTTGGGCTAAACTTTGAAGGCTTTTCCTTCTTCTTCCCTCGGCCAAAAGCCTTCTTGCGACTTGTCCCGTGGCTGCGATATAAAGCAACAAGGCTCTTTCTGATTGGGCAGCAAGCACCGGCTGGGTGGAAGCGAGCTTTTAGCTCGGCAACGCTGCATCGACCAGGAGTCCCGAACATGCGCCTTCTTCCCGTGGAAAGGCAATGCCTTTTCACAGTCTGAGATGAATCGACTTAATGCGGCCAAGCATCGGTGCTTCGGACGCCGTGCACTCGCAGGCGTTTCATTAGAATAGTGCCAATCTTCTGGATTAGCATCGATCCCCTCGGAAGCGAAAACCCGGTAACTTTCCACGGGAACTCGAATGTGCCCGATGGATTGAGCTTGATATCATAACCGAGGTTGGCAATGTTTGGCGAGTCGGAGGGTGGAACCTTTTGACTTCGATGATATCATCCATATCGCTTCCACATTCCGGTGATTTGGTGGCGGAACCTTACGAATCATTAATAAATGTGTCCGGCATTCTTAAGGCGAATGGCATGGTGATATAAGGAAGCACCCGAATGGGTGATGAAAGCTGTTTTTATCTTGTCGGGTCCCTCGAGCGGATCGATGATAGGAATGGCGTCTAGAAAAAAATCTCGCATCCAGGGTCGAGTCAACAATTTGATCTATCGAGGAGAGAAAATGATCTTTCGGGCAGGCCCGATTGATTGCGAAATCAATGCACATTGGGGCGATTGTCCTTCGGAACCATGGCGACATTAGCGAGCCACTCGGGTGGTATATGTTGGGAAGCGTGTAATTTCAAAAAATTTCCCTCGCCCGCAAGATCATGGTGATGCGCGAGGAGAGTGTTGTCCGTACCCTCGTGGGCCGGCGGGGATCTGCGTAGGAAGTAGTGTCGTTCTCCTCGCGATCAACCGATCCAGGCCGTTACTCGGGTGCCTCAAGTTCTTGACACGTAGCTGGTGGCTCCTCGGGCTCAATCCGGAGCCGGGAGGAGGTTCGTGGCCCACGGCGTGGTGCGATCTTGATGTTCTCCGGCCGGGGCCTAAGCACCCTGATATGACCGAGGTGGATTATGGTGGAGGGGCACCGCCAGCTGAGCGATCTCGGATCAACTTGTGTTTCTGGGTGCCCCCTGCCCCTATAAAGGGCAAGGGGGGGCGGCCCCCTAGGAGGCGCCCAAGGGGGAGTCCTCCTCCTAGTGGGATGGGACTCCCTTTCCTAATCCAACTAGGAAGGAGGAAGGGGAAGGAAGGAGAGGGAGAGGGGAAGGGGGCCCCCCCTCTGTCCTATTGGACTCCCGGGGGCCACCTCTGGTGCCCTCTCTCCCCTCTTGGCCCACTAAGGCCCATAACTTCCCGGGGTTTCGGTAACCCCTCCGGCACCCGGTTTTCTCCAGAAACTTCGGAACCTTTCGGTGTCGAATATACCGTCCAATATATCAATCTTTATGTCCGACCATTTGAGACTCCGTCATGCCCGTGATCACATCCGGGACTCGAACTCCGGTACATCAAAATACAAAACTCATAATATAACCTCCCGGAAACCTTAAGCGTCGGACCCTACGGTTCGAGAACAATGAACATGCCGAGAACCGTCTCGGTAATAACCTCGGGACCGGATGCCCATATTGGCTCCTACATATTCTTGAAGATCTTTATCGGTCGGACCGCATAACAACATCGTTGTTCCCTTTGTCATCGGTATGTTACTTGCGAGATTGATCGTCGGTATCCAATACCTAGTTCAATCTGTTCCCAAGTCTCTTTACTATCGTAAACATCATCTCACAGCTAACTCATTGGTTGTAATGCGCAAGGCTTAAGTGATGTTATTACGAGAGGGCCCGAAATACCTCTCCGCATCGGGTGACAAAACCTAATCTCGAAATCCCCCAACATCGCCTTTGGAGACACTGTAGTACTCCTTTATAATCACCCGATTCGTTGTGCGTTTGGTAGCACCAAAGTGTTCCTCCGTGGCAGGGGTTGCATAATCTCATAGTTATAGGAACATGTATAAGTCATGGATAAAAGCAATAGCAACATACTAAAGATGGTGCTAAGCTAATGGAATGGGTCATTCAATCGATCATTCAACTAATGATGTGACCTTGTTAATCAAATAACAACTCCTTTGTCTATGGTTGGAAACTTAACCATCTTTGATTAACAAGCTAGTCTATAAGGCATACTAGTGACACTCTGTTTGTCTATGTATTCACACATTATTATGTTTCGGTTAATACAATTCTAGCATGAATAATAAACATTTATCATGAAATAAGGAAATAAATAATAACTTTATTATTGCCTTTAGGGCATATTTCCTTATCTCCCACTTGCACTAAGTCAATAATCTAGATTACATAGTAATGATTCTAACACCCATGGAGTCTTGGTGCTGATCATGTTTTGCTCGTGGAAGAGGCTTGTCGAATGCCTACATTGGAATCCGTATGTATCTTCAAATTCTATGTTCCCCGGACCAAGTCCGGATGGAATTGACGTCTCTTGATGTGTTTGGTTCTCTTGTGAAATCTGGATTCCGCTAAAGCAATTGCTCGATATTGTCACAAAAATTTTCATTGGACCCGATGCACTAGGTATGACACCTAGATGGGATATGAACTCCTTCATCGGACTCCTTCATTAGCTTTAAAGTGCTAACTCCGCTTCACATGTAGATCCCTTCTGCGCTTTGTTTAGAACTGCACCAACCCGCTCCTCGTTTGTGTAAATCGTATCCGGTTTGCGATTTAGAATCGTGGATGGTGTCAACTTGCATCCGTAACCATTTAGATGAGCTCTTTGTCACCTCCATATCGAAAACATATCCTTATTCCTTTTCGGTATTTGGGATGTTCTTGACCTCGATGATCCCTCTGGATTACTTTGGTACCTCCTGCTAAGCTTATAGCAAGCACACAGTCAGTACGCATTGCATACATGATAGAGCCTATGGCTGAAGCATAGGGAACATCTTTCATTTTCTCTCTATCTTCTGCGGTGGTGGGGCATTAAGTCTTACTCAACTTCCACCTTGTAACAAGGCAAGAACCCTTTCTTTGCTTGATCCATTTGAACTTCTTCAAAATTTTGTCAAAGGTATGTGCTTTGTGAAAGTCAATTAAGCTCTTGATCTATCTCTATAGATTTTGATGCCCAATATTAACACTTCAGAGGTCCTTCATAAAAACTCTTATTCAAGTATCCCTTTATGCTATCCGAAATTCTATATCATTTCGATTAGTAATATGTCATCTACATATAATAAAATGCTCTGAGCTCCCACTCACTTTCTTGTAAATCGGGCTTCTCCAAAATCTAAAACCAAATCTTTGATCACACTATCAAGCGTTTATTCAACTCGAGATGCTTGCACCGTCCATAAATGGATCGGGCTTGACACTTTTTAGCTCCTTTGGATCGATAAAACCTTCGGTTGCATCATATACAACTCTTCTTCCGAAATCCATTCGGAATGCGTCTTTACATCCATTTGCCAAATTTCATAATCATAAAATCGGCAATTTAACATGATTGACGGACTTAAGCATCGCTCGGGTGAGAAGGTCTCATCATAGTCAATCCCTTGAACTTGTCGAAAACCCTTTGCGACAAGTCGAGCTTTTAAACGAATATTACCGTCCGTCGGTCTTCTTCTTGAAGATCCACTTGTTTTCTATTGCTTGCCGACCCTCGGGCAAGTCAACCAAATCCCACTTTGTTTTCATACATGGATCCCATCTGTTTCATGGCCTCAAGCCATTTTGCGAATCTGGGCTCCCATCGCTTCTTCATAGTTCGTAGGTTCATCATGATCTAGTAGCATGACTTCGACAGGATTACCGTACCACTCTGGTGCGGATCTTACTCGGTTGATCTCGAGGTTCTGTAACTTGATCGAAGTTTCATGATCAACATCATCAAATTCCTCACTATTTGGTGTAGATGTCTCGAAACGGTTTCTGCGATAAACTACTTTCAATAAGGGGAAGTACATTACCTCATCAAGTTCTACTTTCCTCCCACTCACTTCTTTGAGGAAAACTCCTTCTCTAGAAAGGATCCATTCTTAACAACAAATGTTTGCCTTGATCTGTGATAGAAGGTGTACCAATGTCTCCTTTGGGTATCCTATGAAGACACATTTCTCGATTTGGGTTCGAGCTTTCGGGTTGAAGCTTTTCACAAAATCGCATCCCCAAACTTTAAGAAAGCGACAACTTTGGTTTCTTGCTAAACCATAGTTCATAAGGTGTCGTCTCAGGTTTTTGGTGTTCTATTATGTGAATCGGCCGTCTCAAAGCATAAAAAGCGATAGCGGTAAATCTGTAAGAGACATCATAGATCGCACCATATCTAGTAAAGTCCGATTCGCGTTCGGACACACCATTACGTTGTGGTGTTCTTGGCGGATTTTAAACTATTCGCATTGTTTCAAATGTAGACCAAACTCGTAACTCAAATATTCACCTCCACGATCGATCGTAGAAACTTAATTTTCTTATTACGATGATTTTCAACTTCCTCTGAAATTCTTTGAACTTTTCAAATGTTTGGACTTATTTTCATTAAGTAGATATACCCATATCTCAAATCATCTGTGGGTGGAAAATAACGATATCCCCCGAGCCTCAAATTCATTGGACCACATACATCTATTATGATTTCCAACAAATCTGTTGCTCTCTCCATTGTGGAGGCGGGGTTTTAGTCATCTTGCCCATGAGGCACGGTTACTAAGTGCCAAGTGATTCATAATCAAGTGACTCAAAAGTCCATCGATGGAGTTTCTTCATCGCTTTATACCGATATGACCTAAGGCGATGCCACAAATAAGTTGCACTATCATTATCAACTCTAATCTTTTGGCTTCAACATTATGAATATGTTATCACTACTATGAGATTCATCAAAATAGACCACTCTTCAAGGGTGCATGACCATAAAGATATTACTCATATAAATAGAACAACCATTATTCTCGATTTAAATGAATAACGTCTGCATCAAACAAGATCAGATATAATGTTCATGCTCAGCGGGACCAAATAACAATTATTTAGGTCTAAAACTAATCCCGAAGGTAGATGTAGAGGTAGCGTGCCGACCCGATCACATCGACTTTGGAACCATTTCCAGGCTCGTCACCTCGTCCTTTGCCGGTGTTAAGCAATCCGTAGTCCTGTTTGAGTTGCAAATATTAGCAAAGAACCGATATCAAATACCAGTGCTCTGCGAGCTCTAGTAAGGTACACATCAATAACATGTATATCACTATACCTTTGTTCACCTTGCCATCCTTCTTATCCGCCAAATACTTGGGGCAGTTCCCTTCATGACGTGCTTGCGGTAAAGCACTTTGATTTAGGTTTAGGTCGACTTGGGTTTCTTCTCTGGCGCAACTTGCTTCTGTTCTTCTTGAATTCCTTCTTCTTCCTTTGCCTTTCTTCTTGAAACTAGTGGTCTTATTGACCATCAAACTTGATGCTCCTTCTTGATTTCTACCTCCAGCTTTAGCATTGCGAAGAGCTCAAATAGTCTTTACTAACCCTTGCATATTATAGTTCATCACGAAGCCTTTGTAGCTTGGTGGCGTGATTGAAGAATTCATAATGACACAATCATCCGGAAGATTAACTCGGTTGGTCAAGTGATTGTAATACCGGACATTACAGTATGTGCTCCAGCGAACTATTTCCTCCATCTTGCAGCTATAGAACTTATTGGAACTTCATATCTCTCAATCGGGCATTACTTGAATATCAACTTCAACTCTGGAACATCTCATATGCTCCATGGCGTTCAAAAGCGTCGTTGAAGTCCCGGTTCTAAGCCGTAAAGCATGGCCCGAACTATAAGTAGTCATCGCTTTGCTCGCGAGCGTTCTTCGTCGTGGTTCATCCGGCGGCGGCACCTAGCGGTGCATCGGGCTAACTCTTACTGCGCAATGAGGATAATCCTCATTCGGACCCGTCCGTGTAATTGCTACCATCATCTTTCAACTTTGCTTTCTCAAGGACGCATTAAAATTCACGGAACAACCACGGCCATCTATCTAAAACAAACATAGACAAGCAAGATACTATCGGTACTAAGTTCATGAAAATTTAAGTTCAATTAATCATATTACTTAAGAACTCCCCGGCAGACATCTCTCTAGTCATCTAAGTGATCCGTGATCCAAATCAACTAAACCATAACCGATCATCCGTGAGATGGAGTAGTTTTCAATAGTGAACATCTTATGTTGATCATATCTACTATATGATTCAGCTCGACCTTTCGGTCTCCGTGTTTGAGGCCATATCGCATATGCTAGGCTCGTCAAGTATAACTGAGTATTCTCGTGTGCAAAACGGCTTGCACCCGTTGTAGATGGACGTAGAGCTTATCACCCGATCATCACATGGTGTCTGAAACGACGAACTTTAGCGTGCATACTCGGGAGAACACTACTTGATAATTTTAGTGGAGATCATCTTAAAATGCTACCGTCATCAAAGCAAGATAAGATGCATAAAGGATAAACATCACATGCAATCAATATAAGTGATATGATATGGCCATCATCTCTTGTGCTTGTGATCTCCATCTCGAAGCACCATCTGATCACCATTCACGGGCGACACCTTGATCTCCATCGTAGCATCTTGTCGTTGCCATCTATTGCTTCTCGACTATCGCTACGCTTAGTGATAAAGTAAAGCAATTCGAGCGTTGCATTTCATACAATAAGCGAAACCATATGGCTCCAGCCGTTGCGATAACCGGTTACAAAACATGATCATCTCATACAATAAAATATAGCATCACGTCTTGACCATATCCATCACAACATGCCCAAAAACAAGTTAGGGTCCTCTACTTTGTTGTTGCAAATTTTCGTCTGCTCGGGCTTAAGCAGAACCAATCTCACCTCCATCAAAACCAAGCGATAGTCAAATAGACTCGTTTTAACCTTCTCAAGGACGGGGTGTACTCGTTCAACTAAAGTGAGAGACAGACACCCCGGGTCACCTTTAAGCAGTGCTGTGGTGAAACCAGTCTCGCGTAAGCGTTGGCGTAATGTCGGTCAGGCGCTTCATCTCCAATCCGCTGAACCAAAATATGACATCTTTGGTAGGTAGTATGACTTTATGCCCACAACTCACTTGTGTTCTAGTGCAAAACATCAAACCATAAAAACCTAGGCGGATGCCCTTTGTTGGGGGCGTAGTAATTTCAAAAAATTCCTCGCTGCCAATCATGGTGATGCATAGCAGGGAGGGAAGTGTTGTCTCGTACCCTCGTGACCGGCGGAAGGATCCGCGTAGGGAAAGTAGTCGTCCGTTCTCCTCGCGATCAACCGATCCAGCCGTTACTCGGGGCCTCCGAGTTCTTGACACCGGTAGCTCGGTGGCTCCTCGGGCTCCAATCGCGAGCTTGGGGAGGGGAGTTCCGTCGGCCGGCGTGGTGGCGATCTTGATGTTCTACCGGGGGGGCCGCCTAAGCACCTTCGATATGACCAAGGTGGATTATGGTGGAGGGCACCGCTGCAGCTAAGGCGATCTCAGGATCAACTTGTGTGTTCTGGGTGCCCCTATATAAAGGAGCAAGGGGGGACGGCCGGCCCTAGGAGGCGCCCAGGGAGGGTCCTCCTCCTGGTGGGTGGGACTCCCTTTCCTATCAACTAGGAAGGAGGAAGGGGGAAGGAAGGAGAGGGAGGGAAGGGGGGCGCCCCTTCCTTGTCCGGACTCCCCACCGGCGCCACCTCGGTGCGGCCCTCTCTCTCCCTCTTGGCCCTAAGGCCCATAACTTCCCGGGGTTCGGTAACCCCTCGGCACTCGGTTTTCTCGAAACTTGGAACCTTTCGGTGTCGAATATAGCCGTCAATATATCAATCTTTATGTCTCGACCATTTGAGACTCCCTCATGTCGTGATCACATGGGACTCGAACTTCCGGTACATCAAAATACACAAACTCATAATATAACCGTCGCCAAACCTTAGCGTCGGACCCTGGTTCGAGAACAATTAGACATGACCGAGACCGTCTCGGTCAATAACCAATAAGCGGGACCTGGATGCCCATATTGGCTCCTACATATTCTCGAAGATCTTTATCGGTCAGATAACAACATCGTTGTTCCCTTTGTCATCGGTATGTTACTTGCGAGATTGATCGTCGGTATCAATACCTAGTTCAATCGTTACGGCAAGTCTCTTTACTCGTTCGTAATACATCATCTCCGCTAACTCATTAGTTGTAATGCTTGCAAGGCTTAAGTGATGTATTACCGAGAGGGCCCGGAATACCTCTCCGACAATCGGGTGACAAAACCTAATCTCGAAACGCCAACCCAACATCGCCTTTGGAAACACCTAGTACTCCTTTATAATCACCCGATTCGTTGTGGGTTTGGTAGCACCAAAGTGTTCCTCGGTAAATGGGGTTGCATAATCTCATAGTTATAGGAACATGTATAAGTCATGGATAAAAGCAATAGCAACATACTAAGCGATGGTGCTAAGCTAATGAAATGGGTCATGTCAATCGGATCATTCAACTAATGATGTGACCTTGTTAATCAAATAACAACTCCTTTGTCTATGGTTAGGAAACAACCATCTTTGATTAACAAGCTAGTCTAGTAAGAGCATACTAGTGACACTTTTTTGTCTATGTATTCACACATGTATTATGTTTCGGTTAATACAATTCTAGCATGAAAATAAACATTTATCATGAAATAAAAATAAATAATAACTTTATTATTGCCTCTAGGGCATATTTCCTTAGTATATTCTCGGATAAATCCTGCCCTTGATGAGCCACTTCTTACAATAGCCTTTCTCTTCGGGCCGAACCGTCGAATGCTCTTTCGGCTTTCGTGGTTGACTCTAAGGCGTCTCGGCGTCCCAGGAACCGGCATGTCGGTGGCTTCCATGCAAAATGTCCCGTTCTCACGGAGGGGTGGGTTTCTTCCTATTTGGTGTGTTGTAGATGTGGGTGGGGCTGCATTGGGGTCCGTCGGGTGAATGTGGACGGCCGTTCACGGATGGTGAAATCAGTTCTGGGGAGTTTCTTGGATCGCCAAATCCTTTCGGATCTGCGCTTTGCTTATACTCTTCAAACTCGACCCTGTCACAGGGAATCGGCAATCTTGAGCCCTTCTAAAAGCACTCTTGCCTTTTCCGATCACGGTGGCGGTGATCACTCCTTTGGGGCGGGCATCTTATTTGAGGTACCGTAACATGGTGAGCCATGAACCGTGCATAAGCTGGTCTCCACAAAATGGCGTTCGCCTCGAAAATCCGACCTCAAGCGTCAACTTTTCCTGCAAAATGTTTTGAATCACCAAACACCACGTCGAGCTATTTGGCGGTGACTCGGCTTTCTTTCGGTATAACTCCAAAAGCTCATATTCTGGTGCTCGGTCGGGACATTGGAATGCCCATTCCTTTGGTTTCGCATACAACAAGTTCAGCCCCTACCCCGTCGGCACCTTTGTCGATCAGTGCCTTGACAAGCTGGATCGACCACCAAAGCTTGCCTCCCGGGGTGGAATATGGTCGGGTGATCAGTTGGTCGAATGTGATGGGTGTTTGGGACCATCTCGAGATAACTTGGTTTCTTTGGGGCAACCATGTTTACCTCACGATTAATGACCTTGATTCTTGCTTTCCACATCTGCGAAGATCATAGTGGGTTGACATGCGGATATCCTTCCTCACTATCCTCCTTGTCTTGGCCTTGTCCGACTCCTTTTCCTTGTCCTTAACTTTTTCCTTGGCCTGGATCGGGAGTTGACATTGGTGAGTGCTATGCTTTGGGTAAATGATATTGCCCTCTTCATCCTTCTTGTGTGGATGTGACACGGCATATCCATCCGTCGTTCCTTCTTTATCCTTCACCTTCTTGGGTTCGGGATCCTTTTGGTTTCCTTTGAATTTTCCACGAGTCACGGCGAGCCTCTCCGGGGGCCTGGTTCACCTTCCCCTTTCGGGGTGTTTTCCCTTCTCCGGCCGGTTGCTTGCCGCTTGGTCGGTCTTCTTCTTCGCCGTTGGCGTGCAGTAACAATCCCCATCATTCGCTCAGTCATGTCTCGGTTGACCAAATTTCAAACTCAATTCTCTTTCTTGGCGCCATCCTTGAAGCGGGGCGATGATCGGACACATTCTCCCGGGTATGGTGCAAAGTGATCCATCTCGAATATACTCTCGAGAGTCTCATTGGTCTTACGCACAACTTGCAGCTCTCAATCCGTCCGTCCAAGTTCCTTCAAGCGTTGGCGAACACTGGGACAGATCTTCCCAAGTGTAAATGCTGCTGGAGGTGGCGGTTCAACCGCTCTGGCGAACCTTCCAACATGAGGGGCAAATGCTTCATGGTCACCTCGTCATTCCCCCACCAATCTGAACCGCCACTCGGTAGTCCTCAAGCCAAGTTTGAGGGCTTAGACTCATCGGTGAACTTGCGACTCTTTGCCAACTTTGAAATTGGGGAATCCCACTCGATAGCCTATTTGAAACATTCGGACCCGAAACATACTCGGGCCTTGTGGGTGCATCTCTGTACCCACCCGATGGGCTCTGTTCGGTCGACCAAGCCTTCGATAGTGGATCGGGCCCGTCACCGTTCTCCGGGTTTTGGAGCTCTTCCCCTTGGCCTTTTCATCCGCTGGGGGCGTAAGACCCACCCCCGGGGAAGTGGGCCTCGGCGCCTATCATCTCGTCGTGTCGGTCTCCATCTGGTTCGCCGATTCCGCCCTTCTCACCCGGGGCGATCGGGGCTTGAACCCGTAAGCGATGGATGTTGTGAATTCCTTTTTGGCTGCGACCGGCTGGTCTGGTCTCCTGCTGCGGGCAAATCCACGTTCATCAAGCCTCTGCCGCTTCTGAGAGGGTTGGATGGACTCTTTCTGGTCGGGTGCTAAATTCTGGATTGGGGTTGATATACTGGGGGAAGAGTTGGGTCGATTGGCGTCGGGAACTTCGTTGCGCGTCTCGTCAGTGCTCGTGAAGATTCTCAAGCGATGCGTTGGCCTGGGCCCTGCCTCCTCAAAGCGCGAGCCTCGGGGTTTCTCTGCGATGGGAGTGTGCGGGGCATCCATGCTCTCGGCGAAGTTCCTCTCTTTGGAGTCGAGTGGCTCGGGTGATACTCTTCGTGGACGTCGGGATCGTCTCCCGCCTTGCCCGCCCTCGGAAACCGGGGAGCGGTCCGTTGACCATCGATTTCGCCGCCCGGATCACTGCTTCGCATTCGGATCAGATCTCTGACGGTCGATGGTCACAGGCCATAGAGATTCGTCGGGCTCGATTCGCAACGGTGGTGGCGTCTGGCGACCACGTGTCTCCCCCCCCGAACCTCGCCGGGGCGCTTGGGCTGGGGGGGCCGGGGTCGTCGATAGAAGTCGGGTCCGGGGTCGGCGGTTGTCCCAGGAACACAAACATTTGGCGAAATCGTCGCCTCATGGGGGCCTCAACGTCAGTGGAGCCTCCCGGGCGGGCGGGGTCGCGGGAAGGTGAGGCCCGAGGCGGATCTCGCGACCCCGACCAAAACTCCGGATCATCATGATGAATATATCGGAAGAATCCCTTCTCAAAAATCGCTAAAACACCCCCACGGTGGGCCAACTGTCGTGGTTCTAAGTCGATAGTAGAGTGGGGGTAGGTATGGAGAGGCAAGGTCTTAGCTATGGAGGTTGTAAACACAATAGATGTCAGTTAGGCCCTTCTCGGGGAGGTAAAAGCCCTATGTCTCGGGCCGGAGGGGTCAGTGGATTATGTGTATATGAGTTCGGGGAACCCTTACTGTGGAGGGGGTGGTTATAAGTTTGCCGGGACCCTGCCAGCCCGTAATGAAGGGCTTAAGGTACATTAAGTCGGCGTTCTTGTCGCCCACATAAAATGTCTTAACTATCATAAAGTCTACTTAATTACAGACCGTTGCGGTCGAGTGCTTCTTGATTCGGTGGTGGTGAGTCTTCATGGTCGAGTCCTTCTCGGTCAGTGGGTTCCTCAGGTCTTGGAAGGTGATCTCTTCTAAGGGCGTCCTTGGGTAGGGTCTTGGATCAGGTCTATGACCCTACCTAGGTACATGAATCCATCGGCGCCCGCTCGGCGGGCCCCGGGCGACCAGTCTTTTGGGATCCCGGAGAGGATATTAGGGGATCCTCCTCGATGTCGTCCTGTCGCCGGTCGGGGGCACATAAAATCCGTCTGTTTGACGCAATTTTCTTCTTATCGAATTTAAATCTCGGAAAATCTCGGGCATAATATGATGATTAGGGCAAGTTGG
>JAHHZJ010009074.1:0-22318 GCA_021437245.1 Aegilops speltoides
ACCCGGGGCCCTCGCCCTCACCGCCACGAAACACGAGTCACGCCGCGCCAGCCCTTGCGTGCCATGGATGTTGGAGAACGCAATGAGGGAGCACCACCAGTGACGCGGACTCGGGCAGATCCGATGTTGGGGAGCGTAGTAATTTCAAAAAAATTCCTACGTACCGCCAAGATCATGGTGATGGTATATGCGAGAGGGAGAGTGTTAGTCCCGTACCCTCGTGACCGTAAGCGAGCGTTAGCACAACAGGTTGATGTGAGTTGCGTCTTCACGATCGAGACCGATCAAGCACCGAACATCGAGACCTCGAGTTCACACACGTTCATCTCGATGGCGATCTCGACCGGATCAAGCCGCTCGGAGATGAGTTAAAATCGGCTCTGGCGTGGTAGCGATGATGATGTTCTACGGTAGCGACCGCCTAAACTCATGACGATATGATCGAGGTGGAATATGGTGGAGGGGCACGCTGCGGCTAAGGACGATCCGTAGATCAACTTGTGTGCCTATGGGGTGCCCCCGCCCCGTATATAAAGAGCAAGGGAGGGGCGTGCCCCTTGAGGGCGCCAAGGAGGAGAATCCTCCTCCTAGTAGAGATGGGACTCCTCCTTTCCTACTCCTACTAGGAGGGGAAGGAAGGGGGAGGGGAAGGAAAGTGTAGGATCGAAAGTATGTCTAGAGGGGGTGATTAGACTACTTGACAATATAAAAATTCAGCCTTTTGATTAAGACAAGTTTTGGCGATTTCAAGATGATGATCAAGTCAAGTATCACCCTACACATGCAATTCTAGAGTATTGAGCGGAGAGTAAATTGCACATGTAGTAAAGAGAGGTGGAGAAAGCAAATGCAATTTGGAACACGAAGATTTTTCTCGTGGTTACGATAGGTGGTGCTATCGTCAATCCACGTTGATGGAGACTTCAACCCACGGAGGTAGCTGCGAGAGTCCACGGAGGCTCCACCCACGAAGGGTCCACGAAGAAGCAACCTTGTCTATGCCATCATGGCATCGCCCACGGAGGACTAGCCTTACTCGGGTAGATCTTCACGAAGTAAGCGATCTCCTTGCCCTTACAAACTTCTTGGTTCAACTCCACATCTTGTGGAGGCTCCCAGCGACACCTAACCAATCTAGGAGCACCACCCTCCAAAAGGTAATAGATGGTGTAGATGATGATGAACTCCTTGCTCTTGTGCTTCAAATGATAATCTCCCCAACACTCAACTCTCCTCATTGATTTGGCTGTGGTGGAGGAAAGGATTGAGTGGAAAGCAACTTGGGAAGGCTAGAAATCAAGTTTCATATGGTGGGAGTGGAGCAACAGATCTCAACACAAGGGTAGGTAGTTTTCTTCTCGAAATGTAAGGTAGGAGTGGTAGTTCTTTCGATGGCTCTCTCCACGAATGAAGAGGAGGTGGAGGGTATTTATAGCCTCCACACAAATCCAACCGTTACACACATTTGACCAATCTCGGTCGGACCGAAGTTGACAACTCGGTGAGACCGAAAGTTCAAATCTTGTGAGCGTTGGGATTTTCGATGGGACCGAAAATACAATCTCGGTGAGTCCGATTCTTCCAAAGACTAGGGTTTGCCAATCTCGGTGGGACCGACTTTATCATCTCGGTGACACCGATATGATGATGAAGGATTCTGAAGCTTGGCAACACTAGTTTCGGTGAGACGAGTTTGGAATCGGAAAATCCGAAATTTCTAGGGTTTGGCTTTGTGGTGAGGTGATTCATCTCGGTGTGTGCGAGTTTATGGAATCGGTGAGACCGAGATTACTTATGAGTGTATGTTGGAATGAAAGATTGCTGATGGTTAGGAGATGTATCACTAAGCACTTTGAGCAACGGATCATTAACATAACCTCATCCCTTTTAATAGTATTGGCTTTCCTATAGACTCAATGTGATCTTGGATCACTAAACCAAAAATGGAGTCTTGAGCTTTTGCCAATGTTTTCCTTAGCATTTTGAGGGTCCACATCTTGAGTCATTGCCATACCCATATCACTTGAACTTTCGAAATGTTCTCAAGAAACTATTAGTTCAATGATATATATGTTGTTATTAATTACCAAAACCACCGGGGATTAGTTGCACTTTCAATCTCCCCTTTTTGGTAATTGATGACAACATATAGATCAAACTTCGACAAATGATATAATCAATGAATAATATAAATAAGCTTTGAGAAGCATGTGATAAGCAAGAGCTCCCCTAAATTTGTGCATTATTTAAGATTTGCGTTTGAATGCAAATGCACAATCGATTAGGATCATGGGTCACTCTTCCATGTCACATACATCTTGGTGGGCGCACAAAATGATAAGAATGAATAGCATGCACCCAATCACCAAGACATGAGTAAATGATCATACAAGATATGAATAGCATGTGATAAGCATTAAGCACACATTAAGGCATAGTGCGATCAAGCACTCATCAAGGTAGAGCCAACGTAGTATCAAACACACGGAATGTCTCGAAAACTCAAAAGTATCTCAAAAGACCCAAATAAGCGAAGAGCAAAAGCGAGATCTCTCTCTCTCGAAGTCCTATGATCTATACAATTTCTCCCCTTTGGCAACAAGTTACCAAAAGTTCAAAGGTATAGAGCTAAGCGTCACTAGGGACTCTCTTTGCGGCTCTCATGCAGGTTGATGGAGTTGATATAGCTGCATCTGCAAAGCTTGGTGATGTCTGTGGAGTGGAGGAGTGTTCACCGGGCTGGGAAGTGCTGATGGAGCTGTGGGAGGTCGCGTCTTGTACAGGTGTACATCCTGGGATAGCTGATCTGGGGTCTTGTGGGAACGGGCAGGCTGCTCATAATCATCTGGACTAGGTCATCCTGCATCTCCTGCATGAGCTCGCCTTCTCCTCTTAGCTTCTCGATATCTACCTCAAGCTTGTTGGAGTGACTTGCACTTGATCGACTTGACATCGAGCATGGAACTTGTCTTCAACTATCCTCTCAAGACTCTCCACGAGGCGCACAATCTTGGCAGGCGTTGTTCAATCCTCTGGGTAGCTTCAGGAGCTGTTCTCCAACACTCTTGGGTTTAGGCTGCTGCTTCTTCTTTGCTCCTTCTCAGCTTTGGCTTGTTTGGGAGCTTTAGACTTTGCTTGACCTTCAATAGGCGTGGGATCATCCTCGGTCATCACAACTTCATTGTCCTCATGCTCGGCTGCAATGGCAAGTGTGGTCTATCCAACAAGTAGGTGCCGTGCCAAACTTGGCATTGATAAGCATCTGAATGTGAGGGGAATCCACATGACCTCTTACAGTCTGCTGGATCCTCTTGATAGTCTCAACTATCAGGTCCATCACCTTGAGGTGCCTTGATCTAGTATATGCAGCATGTTGATAGAATAGCCTCTTATCATGCGATGATCTCGGACTTGGGCATCAAGGTATGCCTCGGAATTGTGTTCGTGGTAGGGAGACCTGCTGGAGATGATACTGTGAGCCAAGCTTCAGTTTCCACATCCTTAAACGGTACCTCATTGTACATGTTCCTCATAGATTCATGGTTTTCTTGGGAATTCCATAGACATCAACATCATCTTCTCTCTGTCTTTGGAGCATTCAGCAGTGCTGCCCATTCTTCAACGATGAAGAGAATCTACGGCCTTGGTCATCCATACAATCCTTCCATCGGGATAGAAATGGCGGTGGCATAAATTGCATGATCATCTCATCATTCAAGCTGGAAGCTTACGATAGCAATCAGCAACACCACATGCGGTGAAGCTCTCATGCACATGTGGAAGAAGTCTCTGTGCTCTTCACATCAATATATGCCCGATCAACATAGCAGTGTCGACAACAATGGGCTTCTTGTCCATAACCAGTCTCATAGAAATCCTCTTGCTCTACGGTGTGGAACCTTGGGTCAATGATCCTTCTCCTCACATATGGATCAGCTTGTCTCCGCCTTTGAGACCTTTATCCTTTCTTTCCTTCATGTTTTCAGCTGAGGATGAGCATCATTGTGAATTGGCAATTTAAATGGAGTTTATTAACACGGGTGCCTCATCATCACTCATTAGTGGCACATTGTCTTTCTTCTTCTCGAAGCGGGAATGTTTCTCATAGTTTTCTTGGGCTTGGCGGCAGGAGCTTGGCAGCTGCCTTTCTTTGGAGCAGATGGCTTAGACTTTGAAGGTGCTCCTGCCTGATGGCATCACCCATCAACTTAGGCTTACGAGGAGGCTGGGGTGCTTCCTCATCATCATCGAGAATCTGCGCTTCATCATGCACAATCCTCTTCCTCTTGGAAGTTTCTTCACTTGCTGGAAGTTTCCTCTTCCATACTCAGCTTCTTAGCAGCAGTGGACTTCTTCACTTTCTTGGTGCCTTTCTTGGTTTGTTGCCCTTGATGCTCTTTGGCAACCACTTTCCTCTGGCTTAGAGGTGATCTCTTCCTCGGAATAAATCGGAATCTTCTTCATGGAATTCTTCTTCTTCTTCACGTACACAGTAGCGGGAGGCAAACCACTGGTGTGCTCCTCTCTATCATCGGAAAACTGTGGCCTGGACTAGTGCACGCCTCTGGAATCTCGGCAATTGGTGATTCAGGACCTGTTACGGTATCCTTGGCATCGACATGGGCGACAACTTTGTGATAGATTAGGTATAGGAGAATAGAAGAGTTATCACAAACTGCGGAAGATTTAAAAAATTAGTTCAAATTTCAGTTTAGGTTTTCGAATGCATTTCGATCAGGACCGAGGCTAAAATTCGGTGAATCCGAAGTGTCCTATGAAGCATTCACACCACTTTGGTCGGACCGATGTGGGTTTCGGTCTTCTGAGAACACTAGGTTTCACTAAATCCTCATTTCGATCGCACCGATTTGCACAACTTCGGTTGGACGAAAAGTGCAGTCTGGCGGAGGCCAAATCGGTCATCTGAGAATGTAGAATCGGTCTCACGAGATGTGTTCGTGAAACCTAACCCTAAAACTTTTTAATTTGGTTCAAGAACTAATCTGCTGGATAGGAAGATCTCAAACGTGGCAGAAGCTAGAAAGCAAACAAATCGTGCATTGAATCGGAGGTTGAAGCACGAGAGGATCGAAACTCACCCTAACGGTGGAGTTCCTCTATGGCAGCTGACAGCGCGGAGAAACTGTCCGTTGTGGCAGCGGAGACCCCTGGCGAGCGCCATGAGCGGCAGCGGAGGCGATCAGGAGACCACGGCGGCAGCGGAGAGGTTTGGGGGCGGCGTTTGAAGAAGGAATCAAGCGCTGCCCTGGATATATACCCTGCCTAACATCGGTGGGACAGTTGTAAACTTCGGTGGCACCAAGATGGATAGCCTGGCGATTACTCACTTGATCACGCCGAAAATTGCAACTCGGTTTCACCGGGGTGAAAACCTAGATCAATCAAGTGCTTTCGATGCATGTCGAGTTTGAGTGGGTGGTCTGACCGAAAATACTAGAAGGTTTGGAAGTTTAGCCCTAGCGGATCGGTGGCTCCAGTGCTCCTCACTTTCGGTGTGTCAAAAGACTTGATCAAAGTTTGTGATATAAGCATGAATAGAGTTTGAGACAAGAAAGCATAGATAGCTAGGGGAGGAACTTAGGCATTCTTGTCCATCCATTTGGTCAGAAAAATCCAAAAGACCAAAGCAACAAATGGATGTCCTTGAATGGATAAAATTATGCATCCAACATGCTCACACAATAAGATAGCAAATGAAATATGTGTCAAACATGCACAAACAAAACACTAGCCACTATCACACAATTTATGGGTGACTAGGTCATCTATATATGAGTATATTGACTTAGGAGTCAAATGAAAACATTTGATCATAGGTCATACTCATCGTTAAGCAATTGGGGTTACCACTTTTACATAAAGCATTAATGTGTTCACATCATTTGAAGATGCTTTAGCTCAATTCTTTAAAAAGCTCCCCTTGATGTGAGAACCCTTTTAAAGGGTCAAACTAACCTTGGGTTGTCATAGAAGACTTCATGTAGATGTTAAAGATGTGGATGCTCAATGTTGATGAAGATCATCAAGAGTTGGGAGCAATCCTTTGGATTCGGGCACTTTCAATACCTACATGGGTTAGTCCCACAAGGAACAAACAAGGATATCCATGGACATAGATTGAAGTACACAATTGATGATGTCTGGAAAAATGATTACCTTGTCCCTGACTTACCAACAAGAGGTTTGTGACTCCATGAACTAGTGCAAGATGTGGAAGTTGATTGCACAAGTTCTTGCCAAAATGAATGTGAGTGAAGTATGTTGGCGGAGTCACCCTCGAGAACTCTCTAGTTCTTCTTCTTCGGGATCCATCATCTTGATGGGAATCCTTGGGGTAGTAGTTGAGCTTGACGAAGTAGAACTTGATGTTTCCTTGGGAACCACTTGACCATGGCTTTAGGTGCTTCATAAATGCATCAATCTCCTCTTGAAGCTTGTCCTTGCCTTTTAGCTTGTGGTCTTGTGGTGGAAGATCATCTTGAGCTTGTTCCACATTGGAAGAAATAGGATCATACTTCTCCTTTTGAAACAAACTTTGGAGTGGGATATTGACCTTCTTCATTCAACACCTCGTCGTTGAACTTCGCTCAAAACCAATTCCTTGATTCTTCGGTGCCTTCCTTGCTTGCGGACAATTTCCTCAAAGTTCTTGCTTCGGCAAGGCTCTTGTAGACACCTTTCTCTATAATCCCTTTCAATAAACTATTTTCTTGCTCAAGTGTAACTTGGCTTGAAACATTATTGGTGGAATCAAGAGAACTACTAGATAACAACATTGGATTTAGCATGGTTATTGTTACTACTAGATGAAGAATTTTTCTTGTGCTTGTCATGCTTAGTTTTTAGGTGGCGAAATTAGACAAGAGAAGTCGTTTGGCAAGATATGAAGAACTCTTCTTTGAAGAAGATCGTCATTGATAGCTTTTAGAAACTCATGTTCTTGCTCTAGATTGAGCTTCGGTAGCTTCTCATGAGATCTTAGGAGCTCTCTATGATCTTCTTGAGTTGTTTCATGAGCTAACTTAAGAGTGTTTAGTTATTTAGTTGAGCCTCAATCTCCTTCATAGCATTGTCATTAAACTCTTCTCGACTATAAAGACTACTAGCATGTTCATCATTACTAGGCTCACTAGATTTATCATGTAAAGCTCATCTTCACCAAGCAAGTCATCCTCATCACTATCAAAGTCAATGAATTCAGGGTGTGATACCTTGGGGCCTGTAGCCATGAAGCATCTTCAATTCCCTCATTTGGTGAATCAAAAAGTCATAGGAGTTGGAGTTGGAGATCGAGACAAGATGGACACCTTCATCTTGGTTGTATTCGGAGTTGGAGTGATAGCTTCTTTGAGTGATTCGGTCGGGGAGACCCATTCACCTCATGAGCTTGATGTTTTCTTCTTGTTAGCTCCTTGATGACTTGTCTTTCCTTTCCGAATCCTTGCTTCTCAGAGAGGATCTTCGTTCATGGATCATCTCTCTCTTCTCTCTTTCGAGGTGACTCTTCTCTTGAGCTTCTTCTTCTTGGAATTCTTCTCTTCTCTTGTGGGGAGCGAGCACTCATTTGAGTAGTGTCGGATCTTCCACAATTGTGAGTTTCGATCCGACTAGAAGATCTCTTTTCATCATATGATCTAGACTTTGAGCTTCTTTCCTTGCTTCTACTCTTGTAGAATTTGTTGAAGTTCTTCACCATTAGGCTTATCTCTTCATTGGAAACTAGCTTTCACTTGAAGTTGTGGGAGCATCACTTGTAGCTTTATGGCACCACTTGACTTGTTGTGAAGCTCTTATCTTTAAGTGTCATCTCATGAGCAACAATTCTTCCAATGACTTGGTAGGCGAGATTCTTGTAGTTTGGCATCATTTGGATCAAAGTGCTGCGGTGTCATACTTTCCATCCAAAGCTCGAAATCTTCTTGATGATGAATCTCGGTCATTTCTTGCTTCCTAAGCCGGAATCTCATTTGTGATGAGAGAAGCCTAGAGTACATTTCAGCGACTCCTTCACCTTCCTTCATCTTGAACTTGTCAAGTTGACCTTGAAGAACATCTAGCTTTGATTCCTTCACGGACTCGGTACCTTCGTGCATTTAGACCAAAGTATCCCAAATCTCTTTTGCATTCTCAAGGCGGCTGATCTTGTTGAACTCCTCGGGACACAAAGCATTGAAGAGAATGTCACAAGCTTGAGCATTGTTTTGCAACATCCCAAATTCATCCTGTAGCTTCACGATCCGGAACTTTTCCTTCCTCGAAGAATTCACCTTGCAAGCCAACACAAATAATGCCCCATCTTGGCGGGGTTATGTCCAAGAATATGCATTTTCATTTTATGCTTCCAACTAGCAAAGTTTGAACCATCAAAGTAAGGACCTCTCTGAAAATTACCCTCACTAGACACCATACTCTCCTAGGTTGTGAAACCAAGCTTATGGAGTCAATGCAATGGAAACCAATACAATGGAGACCAAGGCTCGATACCACTTGTAGGATCGAAAGTATGTCTAGAGGGGGTGATTAGACTACTTGACAATATAAAAATTTAGCCTTTTGATTAAGACAAGTTTTGGCAGATTTCAAGATGATGATCAAGTCAAGTATCACCCTACACATGCAATTCTAGAGTATTGGGGGAAAGTAAATTGCACATGTAAAAAGGGTGGAAAACAAGCATAATTTGGAACAGGAATTTTTTTTTGGTTCCGATGGTGGTGCTATCGTCAATCCCGTTGATGGAGACTTCAACCCACGGAGGTAACTCGAGAGTACGGAGGCTCCACCCACGAAGGGTCCACGAAGAAGCCTTGTCTATGCCATCATGGCATCGCCCATGGAGGACTAGCCTTACCGGGTAGATCTTCACAGTAAGGATCTCCCCCTTACAAACTTCTTGGTTCAACTCCACATCTTGGGGGGCTCCCCGACACCTAACCAATCTAGGAGGCACCACCCTCCAAAAGGTAATAGATGGTGGATGATGATGAACTCCTTGCTCTTGTGCTTAAATGATAATCTCCCCAAACTCAACTCTCCTCCGTTTGGCTTGTGGAAAAGGTTGATGGAAGCCTTGGGGCTAGAAATCAAGTTTCATATGGTGGGGTGGGCAACGTCTCAACACAAGGGTGGTAGTTTTCTTCTGAAATGTAAGGTAGGTGGTAGTTCTTTCTAATGGCTCTCTCCACGAATGAAGAGGAGGTGGAGGGATTTATAGCCTCCACAAAAATCAACCGTTACACAATTTGACCAATCTCGGTTGGGACCGAAGTTGACAACTCGGTGAGACCAAAGTTCAAATCTTGTGAGCGTTGGGATTTTCATGGGACCGAAAATACAATCTCGGTGAGTCCGATTCTTCCAAAGACTAGGGTTTGCCAATCTCGGTGGGACCGACTTTATCATCTCGGTGACCGATATGATGGCGAAGATTCTGAAGCTTGGAACACTAGTTTGGTGAGGCCAAGTTTGGAATGGAAAATCCGAAATTTCTAGGGTTTGGCTTTGTGGTGAGGTGGTTCATCTCGGTGTGTAGAGTTTATCGAATCGGTGGGACCGAATTACTTATGAGTGTATGTTGGAATGAAAGATTGCGATGGTTTGGGAGATGTATCACTAAGCACTTTGAGCAACGGATCATTAACATAACCTCATCCCTTTTAATAGTATTGGCTTTCCTATAGACTCAATGTGATCTTGGATCACTAAACCAAAAATGGAGTCTTGAGCTTTTGCCAATGTTTTCCTTAGCATTTGAGGGTCCACATCTTAGTCATTGCCATACCCATATCCTTGAACTTTGAAATGTTCTCAAAAACTATTAGTTCAATGATATATATGTTGTTATTAATTACCAAAACCACGGGGATTAGTTGCACTTCGGAAAGGGCCCCCCCTAGTCCAATTGGACCGGAGGGGGAGACGCAACCCATAGCGCCCTCTCCCTTTCCCTAAGGCCCATAGGACAATACTCTCCGGGGTTCCATGCCCCGGCACTCGATTTTCTCAAATCACCGGAACATTTCGGTGTCGAATATAGTCGTCAATATATCAATATTTATGTCTCGACCATTTCAAGACTCCCGTCATTCGTGATCACATCAGGGACTCGAACAAACTTGGTACATCAAAACTTATAAACTCATTAAAACTGTCATTTTACGTTAAGCGTCGCGGACCCTACAGGTTGGAGAACTATGTAGACATGACGAACCATTCTCGGTATCAATAAGCGGGACCTGGATGCCCATTGGTTCCTACATATTCTCTGAATCTTTCGGTCAAACCGCTAACAACATCGTTGTTCCTTTGTCATCGGTATGTTACTTAGAGATTGAGCGTGGTATCAATACCTGGTTCAATCTATTCCAAGAATCCCTTTACTCGTTCGTCATGCATCATCCGTAAAACTCATTGGTTACATTGCTTGCAAGGCTTATAGTGATGTGCATTACCAAGAGGCAAAGATACCTCTCCAGCGATGGAGTGACAAAACCTAATCTCGAAATCGCCAACTCAACATGTACCTTGAAGACACTGTAGTACTCCTTTATAATCCTTTCGATTCCGTTGTGGCGTTTGGTAGCACCAAAGTGTTCCTCCGATTAGCGGAAGTTGCATAATTCTCATAGTTACGGGAACATGTAAAGTCATGAAGAAAGCAATAGCGGTATACTAAGCGATCAAGTGCTAGGCTACGGAATGGGTCATGTCAATCATCATTCTTCTAATGATGTGATCCCACTAATCAAATGACAACACATGTCTATGGTTGGAAACATAACCATCTTTGATTAATGGCTAGTCAAGTAGAGGTATACTAGTGACTATAGTTTTGTCTATGTATTCACACATGTATCATGTTTCGGTTAATACAATTCTTGTTGGGAGCGTAGTAATTTCAAAATTTCCTCACCATAAGATCATGGTGATGCATAGCGAGGGAAGTGTATGTCACGTACCCTCGTGACCCGTTGGAGCGTTATGCAAGTATTGATGTAGTAAATGCGTCTTCACGATCCGACCGATCCAACACCGAACATCGGCACCTCCGAGGTTGACGCGTTAGCTCGATGGCGATCTCGGCCTCCGATCCGGCGAGCTCCGGAGATGAGTTCCGTCACCGAGGCGTGGTGGCGATTTGATGTTCTACCGGTGCAGGCTTCGCCTAAACTCCGACGATTGACCGAGGGGAATATGGTGGAGGGGCACCGCAGCTAAGGCGATCCGTAAGATCAACTTGTGTGTCCTAGGGTGCCCCTACGTATATAAAGGAGGGAGGGAGGAGGAGGCCGCCAAGGGGCGCCTAGGGAGGAAACCTACTCCGTGGGTTTCCCCTTTCCTATCTTATTTGGAGGGAAGGAAAGTACTAGTATTAGGAATAAGTACTAGTAGTAGTAATAGGAAGAGGGGAAGGAGAAAGGAAGGGCGGCCCCTCCCCAATTCAGTTGGGCTGAGGCCCCCCTCTTATTCCTTCTCCCTTCTTCCTATATGGGCCCAATAAGGCCCATATACCTCCGGGGTTCGGTAACCTCCGTTAGCTCCAAACTTCTCGGAACATTTCCGGTGTCCAAATATATCCGTCAATATATCAATCTTTATGTCTCGACCATTTGAGACTCCTCGTCATGTCCGTGATCACATCGGGACTCGAACAAACTTGGTACATCAAAATACATAAACTCATAATATAACATCATGAAACCTTAGCGTCCGGACCCTAGGTTGAGAACAATGTGACATGAGAGACACGTCTCGGTCAATAACCAATAGAGGACCTGGATGCCCATATTGGTTCCTACATATTCTCTGAAGATCTTTATCGGTCGAACCGCATAACAACATCGTTATTCCCTTTGTCATCGGTATGTTACTTGCCGAGATTTGATCGTCGGTATCAATACCTAGTTCAATCTCGTTCGGCAAGTCTCTTTACTCGTTCCGTGTCGTCATCTCATAACTAACTCATTAGTTACATGCTTGCAAGGCTTGGGTGATGAGTATTACGAGAGGCCGGAAGATACCTCTCCGGCAATCGGAGTGACAAAACCTAATCTCGAATTATGCTAACTCAACATGTACCTTGAAACACCTGTAGTACTCCTTTATAATCACCCGATTACGTTGTGACGTTTGGTAGTACCAAAGTGTTCTTCCGGTAGCAGGAGTTACACAATCCTCATAATTCTGAGGAACATGTATAAGTCATGAAGGAAGCAATAGCGAATACTAAGCGATCAAGTGCTAAGCTAACAGGATGGGTCATGTCAATCACATCATTCTCCTAATGATGTGATCTCATTAATCAAATGACAACACATGTCTATGGTTAGGAAACATAACCATCTTTGATTAATGAGCTAGTCAATAGAGGCATACTAGTGACTATATGTTTGTCTATGTATTCACAATGTATCATGTTTCGGTTAATACAATTCTAGCATGAATAATAAACATTTATCATGATATGAAAATAAATAATAACTTTATTATTGCCTCTAGGGCATATTTCCTTGATCTCCCACTTGCACTAAGTCAATAATCTAGATTACATAGTAATGATTCTAACACCCATGGAGTCTTGGTCTGATCATGTTTTGCTCGTGAGAGAAGGCTTAGTCAATGGGTCTCAACATTCGATCCGTATGTATCTTGCAAATCTCTATGTCTCCCACTTGGACTTGGTCGAATGGAATTAAGCGTCTCTTGATGTGCTTGGTCCTCTTGTGAAATCTGGATTCCTTTGCCAAGCAATTAGTATTTCCAGAAGATCTTCATTGGTCGATGCACTAGGTATGACACCTAGATGGAAATGAACTCCATCGACTCCTTCATTTGGCTTGGAAGCGTATGTACTCCGCTTCACATGTAGATCCCTTTCGGCGCTTTGTTTGAACGCACCTTGACTCCACCGTTTAATATAAACCGTATCCGGTTTGCGATTTAGAATCGTCCGGGATCGTGTCAACTTACATCGGCGTAACCATTTCGACTAGCTCTTGTCACCTCCATATCGGAAACATATCCTTAGTCCTTTTCGGTATTTAGGATGTTCTTGACTGTCCGATGATCCACTCTGGATTACTTTGGTACCTACCTGAAGCTTATTGCTAAGCATCGTCAGTCGCTACGCATTGCATACATGATAGAGCCTATGGCTGAAGCATAGGAACATCTTTCATTTTCTCTCTATCTTCTGTGTGGTGGCATTGAGTTTGACTCAACTTCACCCTTTTAGCACGGCAAGAATCCTTTCTTTGCGATCCATTTGAACTTTTCAAAATTTTGTCAAAGTATGTGCTTTGTGAAAGTCCTATTAAGCGTCTTGATCTATCTCTATAGATCTTGATGCCCAATATTAAAGCTTCACGAGGTCTTTCATTGAAAAACTTTTATTCAAGTATCCTTTTATGCTATCGGAAAATCTATATCATTTCCAATTAATAATATGTCATCAACATATAAAACTAGAAATGCTCTGAGCTCCCACTCTTTCTTGTAAATATAGGCTTCTCCAAAATGCATATAAAACCATATGCTTTGATCACCTTGTCAAGCGTTTATTAACTCGAGATGCTTGCACCAGTCCATAAATGGAGCAGCGTTTGCACACTTTATGTACCTTTTGGATCAACAAAACCTTGAGCTGCATCATATACAACTCTTCTTCTAGAAATCCATTCAAGAATGCAGTCTTGACATCCATTTGCCAAATTTCATAATCATGAAATGCAGCGATAGCTAACATGATTAGGACAGACTTAAGCATCGCTACTGGTGAGAACAGTCTCATCATGGTCAACCCTTGAACTTGTCGAAAACTTTCGCAACAAATTCGAACTTTGTAAAGCGATAACATTACCATCAGCGTCGGTCTTTCTTCTTAAAGATCCATTTTATTCTCAATGGATTGTCGATCGTCGAACAAGTCAACCAAAGTCCATACTTTGTTTCCTTACATAGATCCTATCTCGGATTTCATGGCCTCTAGCCATTTTGCGGAATCTGGGCTCATCAACTTCCTCCTCATAGTTCATAGGTTCATCATGGTCTATTAACCTGACTTCCAGAATAGGATTCAATGCCACTGCAGTGCGGATCTTACTCTGATAGACCTACTGAGTTGATAGAAACTTGATCTGAAGTTTCATGATCAATATCATTAGCTTCCTCACTAATTGGTGTAGTCGTCACATGAACCAGTTCTTGTGATGAAATACCTTCAATAAGGAGTAAGATACAGATTATCTCATCAAGTTCTAATTTCCTCCTCACTTCTTTCAGGAAAACTCCTTCTCTAGAAAGGATCCGAGATTAGTGACAATCTTGCCCTCGGATCTGTGATAGAACGTGTACCCAATAGTCTCCTTTGGGCATCCTATGAAGACACATTTCTCGATTTGGGTTGAGCTTATCTGGTTGAAGTTTCTTCACATAAGCGCCATGCATCCCCAAACTTTGGCGACAACTTTGGTTTCTTGCCAAACCACAGTTCATAAAAGGTAATCTCAGCAGTTTGATGGTGCCCTATTTAGCGTGAATGCTGGTAGTCTCTAAAGCCTAACCCCAGCGATAGCGGTAAATCGGTAGAGAGACATCATAGATCGCACCATATCAAGTAAAAAGTCTGATTCTGACGTTCGGACACACCATTTCGTTGTAGTGTGTTCGGTGGCGTGAGTTGTGAAACTATTCGCATTGTTTCAAATGTAAAGCAAACTCGTAACTCAAATATTTCTCCTCCACGATCGGATCATAGAAACTTTATTTTCTTGTTCGATAATTTTCCACTTCACTCTGAAATTCTTTGAACTTTTCAAATGTTTTGGATTTGTGCTTCATCAAGTAGATATACCCATATCTCGCTCAAATCATCTGCAAAAGAAGGTGAGAAAAATATGATATATCACTTACCGGCCTCAACATTCATCAGACCCACATGCATACTGTATATGTGATTTCAACAAATCTTGTTGCTCTCTCCATAGAAACGGAGCTTGGGTGTTTTAGTCATCTTGCCCATGAGGCACGGTTCGCATGTACCAAGTGATTCATAATCAAGTGATTCCAGTCCATCGGTATGGGGTTTCTTCTATGCGTTTTACACCGATATGACCTAAGCGGCGACTGCCACAAATAAGTTGCACTATCATTATCAACTCTGCATCTTTTGGCTTCAACATTATGAATATGTATCACTACTATAGAGATTCAATAAAAATAGACCCACTCTTCAAAGGGTGCATGACCATAAAAATATTACTCATATAAATAGAACAACCATTATTTTCTGATTTCAATGAATAACCGTCTACATCAAACAAGATCCGATATAATGTTCATGCTCATGCGCGCAAATAACAATTATTGGTCTAAACTAATCCCGGGTAGATGTAGAGGTAAGCGTGCCGACCGCGATCACATCGACTTTGGAACCATTTCCACGGCGCGCCGTCACCTCGTCCTTAGCTAATCCGGCAATCCGTAGTCCTGTTTGAGTTGCATATGTTATAGCAGAACCGATATCAAATACCGGTGCTCACATAAGCATTAGTAAGGTACACATCAATAACATGTATATCACACCTTTTTCTTTGCCATCCTTCTTATCCGCCAAATACTTGGGAGTTCCGCTTCGAGTGTCGGTCGCTTGCGGTAGAAGCACTGATTTCGGGCTTAGGTCCGGACTTGGGTTTCTTCTCTTGAGCACAACTTGTTTCTGTTCCTGATTCCTTCTTCTTCCCTTTGGCCCTTTTCTTGAAACCGGTGGTCTTGTTGACCATCAACACTTGATGCTCCTTTTATTTCTACCTCCATTTTCGGCATTGAAGAGCTGGGAATAGTCTTGTTCATCCCTTGCATATTATAGTTCATCACAAGCTCTTGTAGCTTGGTGGCGATGATTGAAGAATTATGATGGCTACATCCAGGAAGATTAACTCCGTTGAATCAAGTGATTATTATACCCAGACATTTTGAGTATATGCTCCAGCGGACGAGCATTCTCCTCCATCTTGTAGCTGTAGAACTTATTGGAACTTCATATCTCTCAATCCGGGCGGATTGGCTTGAAATATTAACTTCAACTCACCAGAACATCATATATGCTCCAGCGTTCAAAGCGATCGTTGAAGACCAGTTCTAAACCGTAAAGCACTAGCTGCGAACTATAGAGTAGTCATCGGCTTTTCTGCCAGACGTTCTTAACATTAAAGCGATTTACATCAATGACGAACTGGCACCGGCGGTGCTTCGAGGACAATAACTCTTACGTATGACAATGAGGATAATCCTCGGGTTTGCGGACCCGATCAGTTATAATACTACCATCATCTTTCAACTTTGCTTTCTCAAGGCATTAAAATTCAGCGGAACAACAGCAGAGCCATCTATCTACTGCAAACAAGCGTGAACAAGCAAAATACTATCGGTACTAAGTTCGCGATAAATTTAAGTTCAATTAATCATATTACTTAAGAACTCCCACTTAGGCAGACATCTCTCTAGTCATCTAAGTGATCTACGTGATCCAAATCAACTAAACCATGTCCAGATCATCCGCATGAGATGGAGTAGTTTCAATGGTGAACATCTCTATGTTGATCATATCTACTATATGATTCACGCTTTGAAACCTTCCGGTCTCCAGTGTTCGAGGCCATGTCTGTATATGCTAGGCTGCGTCAAGTATAACCTAATTATTCAGCGTGTGCAAAACTTTGCACCCGTTGTATTCAAACGTGAAGCCTATCACACCGATCATCATGTGGTGTCTCGACACACGAAGAACTTTTGTAGCAGTGCATACTCGGGAGAACACTTCTTGATAATTAGTGAGAGATCATCTTAAATGCTGCCGATCGATCAAAGCAAGATAAGATGCATAAGGATAAACATCACATGCAATCAATATAAGTGATATGATATGGCCATCATCATCTTGTGCTTGTGATCTCCATCTTGAAACACCGTCGTGATCACCTTAAATCCTTACGTAGTGACACCTTGATCTCCATCCTTAGTATTGTTGTCGTTTCGCTTCATCTATTGCTTCTCTCACGACTTACCTCTACCGCAGTGATAAGTAAAAGCAATTCTGAGCGTTGCATTTCATACAATAAGCTGACAACCATATGGCTCCTGCGATTGCCCGATAACAGGTTACAAAACATGATCATCTCATACAATAAAATATAGCATCACATCTTGGCCATATCACATCACAACATACCTGCAAAAAACAAGTTAGGCGTCCTCTACTTTTGTTGTTGCAAATTTTCTGATATGGCTTCTACGGGCTTAAGCAAAGAACCAATCTCACCTACGCATCAAATCCACAGCGATAGTTTGTCAAATAGACTCCATTTTAACCTTCACAAGGACGGGCGTATGCCTCGGTTCAACTAAAGTTGGAGAAAGCAGACGCGCTAGTCATGTGTGCATGTGCGGTAAAACCATCTCGCGTGGCGTCTGGCGTAATGTCGGTCGGGCGCTTCATCCAACAATACCGCTAAACCAAGTATGACATGCTTTGGGCGGTATGACTTATAATCACAACTCACTTGTGTTCTACTCTGCATATAACATCAAACCATAAAACCTAGGCCGGATGCCCCGTTGGGGAACGGTAATTTCAAAATTTCCCCGCAAAGATCATGGTGATGCATAGCAACGAGGGAGAGTGTAGTCCACCCTCGGAACCGTGGCGGAAGCGTTATGAAACCGTTGATTAGTCGCCGCCTTCCGATCCGACCGATCCAAGCACCGAACGTCGGACCTCCGAGTTTGCCAACGTTCAGCCGATGGCGATCTCCCTCCGATCCGAGAGCCTCGGAGATGAGTTCCTTCCGACCGACGGCGGGGACGATTTTGATGTTCTCTAAGAAGGCCGCCTAAACTCCCGGACGATATGACCGAGGGGAATATGGTGGAGGGCACCGGCACGGCTAAGGAACCATCCCAAGATCAACTTTGTGTGTCCTGGGTGCCCCTACCCGTATATAAAGGAGGGAGGGAGGAGGAGGCCGAAGGGGCCAAGGAGGGGAAACCTACTCCAATAGGTTTCCCCCTTTCCCTTATCTTATTTGGAGGGGGAAAGGAGTACTAGATTAGGAATAGTACTAGTAGTAGTAATAGGAAGGGGGGAAGGAGAAAGGGGGCGGCCCCCCCCTGGATTTGGGGGCCCCTCCTTTTTCCTTTCTTCCTATATGGGCCCAATAAGGCCCATATACCTCCCGGGGTTCCAGAACCTCCCGGGCTCCAAATTCTCCAACATTTCCGTGTCCAAATATATCCGCCCAATATATCAATCTTTATGTCTCGACCATTTGAGACCCTCGCCATGTCCGTGATCACATCCGGGACCAACAAACCGGTACATCAAAATAATAAACTCATAATATAACCGCCATGAAACCTTAAGCGGCGGACCCTACGGTTCGAGAACAATGTAGACATGACCGAGACCGCTCGGTCAATAACCAATAAGCGGGACCCGGATGCCCATATTGGTTCCTACATATTCTCGAAGATCTTTATCGGTCAAACCGCATAACAACATTTATTCCCTTTGTCATCGGTATTTACTTTCGGAGATTTGATCGCCGGATCCAATACCTAGTTCAATCTCTTACGGCAAGTCTTTTACTGTTCCTTCGCATCTCATAACTAACTCATTAGTTACATGCTTGCAAGGCTTGGGTGATGAGTAACCGAGGGGCCCAGAGATACCTCTCCACAATCGGGGACAAAACCTAATCTCAATTATGCTAACTCAACATGTACCTTGAAACACCGTAGTACCCTTTATAATCACCCGTTACGTTTGGACGTTTGGTAGTACCAAAAGTGTTCTTCCGAAACGGAGTTACACAATCTCATAGTTCGGAACATGTATAAGTCATGAAGGAAAGCAATAGCAGAATACTAAACGATTGCTGTTAACGGGATGGGTCATGTCAATCACATCATTCTCTAATGATGTGATCTCATTTCAAATGACAACACATGTCTATGGTTGGAAACATAACCATCTTTGATTAATAGCTAGTCAAGTGAGGCATACTAGTGACTATATGTTTGTCTATGTATTCACAATGTATCATGTTTCCAAGGTTAATACAATTTAGCATGAATAATAAACATTTATCATGATATGAAAATAAATAATAACTTTATTATTCCTCTAAGGCAACTAATCCCCGGGTGGTTTTGGTAATTAATAACAACATATATATCATTGAACTAATAGTTTCTTGAGAACATTTCGGAAAGGTTCGGATATGGGTATTTAAAATGGCAAGATTGGACCCCTCAAAATGCTAAGGAAAACATTGGCAAAAGCTCAAGACTCCATTTTTGGTTTAGTGATCCAAGATCAATTGGAGTCCATAAAAGCCAATACTATTAAAAGGGATGAGGTTATGATAATGATCCGTTTCCAAAGTTGCTTAGTGATCTATCTCCCAAACCATCAAAAATCTTTCATTCCAACATATACTCATAAAGTAACTTGTCCCCCGATTTAAACTAAGTCACAGAATGAACCCCTTTAGCCATATACCCAAACCCTATTAATTTTGGTTTTGTTCCAAACTGGCCTACCGAAACTAGTGTTACCTTGAACCTTCGGTTATCATATTTCAAGGGATGATAAAGTGGTCCCACCGAGATTGGCAAACCCTAGTCTTTGGACGAATCGGACTCACCGGTTGTATTTTGTCCCAGGAAAATCCCAACCTTACAAGAATTTGAACTTTGGTTCCCGAGTTTGTCAACTTCGGCCCGGCCAAGATTGGTCAAAATTTGGAATGGTTGGAATTTTTTTGTGGAGGCTATAAATCCCTCCACCTCCTCTTCATTCGTGGAAGGCCATCAAAAGAACTACCACTCCTACCTTACATTTCTGAGAAAAACTACCACCCTTTTTTGAGATCAAGTTGCTCCACTCCCACCATATGAAACTTGATTTCTAGCCTTCCCGGTTCTTTCCTAATCCTTTCTTACCAGCCTCGGTGAGGAGAGTTGAGTGTTGGGGAGATTATCATTTGAAGCACAAGAGCAAGGAGTTCCATCACCCAAAACCATCTATTACCTTTTGGAGGGTGGTGCCTCCTAGATTGTTGGGTGTCGCTTGGGAGCCTCCCAAGATGTGGAGTTGAACCAAGAAGTTTGTGGGCAAGGAATCCCACTTCGTGAAGATCTCCCGAGTAAGGCTAGTCCTCCGGTGGGCGATGCCATGATGGCATGACAAGGTTGCTTCCCGTGGACCCCGTGGGTGGAGCCCTCCGTGGACTCTCGCCAATTGTTACCCTCCCGGGGTTGAAGTCTCCTCAACGTGGATTGGATAGCACCACCTATGGAACCAGAGAAAAATCTCCGTGTTCCAAAATTCTTGCTTTTCTCCACCTCTTCTTTACTACATGTGCAATTTATTTCACGCCATTACTCTAGAATTGCATGTGGGGTGATATTATTGATCATCATTGTGAACTTTAAAAACTTGTCCTAATCAAAAGGCTAAACTTTTATATTGTCAAGTAGTCAATCACCCCCCCTCTAGACATACTTTCGATCCTACAAGTGGTATCTTTTGGTCTCCATTGGATTGGTTTCCATTGCATTGGACCCTAAGCTTGGTTTCACAACCTAGGAAGTATTCCTAGTGAGGTAATTTTAAAGAGGTCCTTACTTTGATGGTTCAAATTTTGCTAGTTGGAAGCATAAAATGAAAATGCATATTCTTGGACATAACCCCGCCAAGGGGCATTATTTGTGTTGGCTTGCAAGGTGAGTTCTTGAGGAAGGAAAAGTTCCGGATCGTGAAGCTACAAAGGATGAATTGGATGTTGCAAAACAATGCTCAAGCAACATTTCTTCAATGCTTTGTGTCCCAGGAGTTCAATAAAATGGCCGCCTTGAGAATGCAAAAGAGATTTGGGATACTTTGGTGAAATGCCGAAAGGTCCGAGTCCATGAAGGAATCAAAGCTAGATGTTCTTCAAGGTCAACTTGACAAGTTCAAGATGAAGGAAGGTGAAGGAAGGCGAAATGTACTCTAGGCTTGCTCTCATCACAAATGAGATTGCCGGCTTAGGAAGGCGAAAAAATGACCAACCGATTCATCATCAAGAAGATTTTAAGCTTTGGATGGAAAAAATGACACCGGGCACTTTGGTCCAAATGATGCCAAACTAAAGAATCTCAAGCCCACCGGTCATTGGAAGAATTGTTGCTCATGAGATGACACTTAAAGATAAGGAAGAGCTTCACAACAAGTCAAGTGGTGCTAAAAGCTGGGTTGAAGCTCCCACAACCTCAAGTGACAAGCTAGTTTCCAATGAAGAGATAAGCCTAATGGTGAAGAATTAACAAATTCTACAAGAGTAGAAAGCAAGGAAAGAAACCAAAGTCTAGATCATATGATGAAAAGAGATCTTCTAGTCGGGATGAACTAAATTGTGGAAGACCCACACTACTCAAATGAGTGTTCGACTTCCCCAAAGAAAGAAGAATCTCCAAAAGAAGAAGCTCAAAGAAGAGTCACCTCAAAGAGAGAAGGAGGAGATGATCGTTATGAACGAAGATCCTCCGGAGAAGGAAGGAAAAGGAAAGACAAGTCATCAAGGAGCTACAAGAAGAAAACATAAAGTAGGTGAATGGGTCTCCCCGACTCCGCAATCATTCCAAAAAGCTATCACTCCAACTCCGAATCCAAGATGAAGGTGTTGCCGGGTCTTCTTCGATCCTCCAACTCCAACTCCTATGACTTATTTGATTCACCAAATGAGGAATTGGAAAGATGCCTTTTGGGCCGTTTAAGTTCCATCAAAGGATTAAGATAAGACCACCTATTAACCCACGGAAAAATCTCCGTTCCAAATTTGCTTTGCTCTTTCCACCCTTCTTTACTATATGTAAACCCTTTCCCGCCATTACTCCGGGTTGCATGTGTAGGGTGATACTTGACTTGACATCATTTGGAACCGAAAAACTTTCCTAATCAAAAGGCTAAACTTTTATATTGTCAAGTAATCAACCCCCCTCTGAAACCGATCCTGTTCCTCTAGGGCATTTTCCCAACAGCATGAATAATAAACATTTATCATGATATGAGGAAATAAATAATAACTTATAATTGCCTCTAGGGCATATTTCCTTCAGCCTCCCACTTGCACTAAGTCAATAATCTAGATTACATAGTAATGATTCTAACACCATGGAGTCTTGGTGTTGATCATGTTTTTGCTCAGAGGGAGGCTTATCAATGTTTCCAAATTCTAGTCCCCATTGGTTTCAAATT
>JAHHZJ010009078.1:0-34927 GCA_021437245.1 Aegilops speltoides
GTCTGAAGCGTGCCGGACAGCCATGGCGAGGCTTCGCCGTCCGAGCGATCACTGGCGGGGCACTCAAGGCGAAGGAAGGATGCCCGCTGCCTGCCGAGCCGCCAAGAAGGAGTTGGAGGAAAGTGGCGCTTGGTACGGGGCGGGACGCGACAAGGAAGAACAAAGAGCTTGCCGCTCAGTAGCGATCGCTTGGCGAAATGATCTCGCAGCGCCCATGGCGATCTGCAAGCCCGGCTCTCGAGAAGATCAAAGAAGCTGAGCAGCGCCAGGACTTCGGCGCCGATCTAGAGCTGAAATTGGCCACCACAGCGGAGACACTGAAGCGCCGCCAAAGCGAAGATATCACGAGAAAGGACCTCAAGACAGCGAGGAGCTCTTGGTGAGGCCGCGAGGCCCAGAAACCTTCAAGACCACAGTGGAGCTGCAGGGCGGAGGTCTCGTCAACATCGCCCGCTCATTGGCGAGGTTGGTGGAGCTGAACCTCCGGCCGTAGGATCGGAAGTATGTCTAGAGGGGGTGATTAGACTACTTGACAACAAAAATTTTGCCTTTTGATTGGAGTAGTTTCTTAGCAAGTTCACAATGATAACCAAGTCAAGTATCACCCTACATGCAATTCTAGAGTTATGGCAGCGGAAAGTAAATTGCACGTATAGTAAATGAGAGGTGGAGAAGAGCAAGCATAATGGAACACGGAGATTTTTCTCGTGGTTCCGATAGGTGGTGCTATCGTCAATCCACGTTGATGGAGACTTCAACCCACGGAGGTAGCAGCTGCTTGAGTCCACGGAGGCTCCACCCACGAAGGGTCCACGAAGAAGCAACCTTGTCTATGCCATCATGGCTTCGCCCACGGAGGACTAGCCTTACTGGGGTAGATCTTCACAGTAAGCGATCTCCTTGCCCTTACAAACTCCTTGGTTCAACTCCACATCATGCGGAGGCTCCCAAGCGACACCTAACCAATCTAGGAGGCACCACCCTCCAAAAGGTAATAGATGGGGTTGGTGATGATGAACTCCTTGCTCTTGTGCTTCAAATGATAATCTTCCCAACACTCAACTCTCCTCACTGATTTGGCTGTGGTGGAGGAAAGGATTGAGTGGAAAGCAACTTGGAAGACTAGAAATCAAGTGTCATATGGTGGGAGTGGAGCAACAGATCTCAACACAAGGGTAGGTAGTTTTCTTCTCGAAATGTAAGGTAGGAGTGGTAGTTCTTTCGATGGCTCTCTCCACGAATGAAGAGGAGGTGGAGGGGTATTTATAGCCTCCACACAAAATCCAACCGTTACACATTTGACCAATCTCGGTCGGACCGAAGTTGACAACTCGGTGGGACGAAAGTTCAAATCTTGTGAGCGTTGGGATTTTCAGTGGGACCGAAAATACAATCTCGGTTAGACCGATTCTTCCAAAGTCTAGGGTTTGCCAATCTCGGTGGGACCGACTTTCTCATCTCGGTGACACCGATTTGAGTCTGAAGGATTCTGAAGCTTGCAACACCAATTCGGAATGACCGAGTTTGGAATCGGAAAATCCGAGATTCTAGGGTTTGGCTATATGGTGAGGTGGTTCATCTCGGTGTGGTGAGTTTGGAATCGGTGGGACCGAGATTACTTATGAGTTTATGTTGGAATGAAAGATTGCTGATTGTTTGAGAGATAAATCACTAAGCACCTTAGAGCAACAGATCATCATCATAACCTCACCCCTTTTAATAGTATTGGCTTTCCTATGGACTCAATGTGATCTTGGATCACTAAACCAAAAATGGAGTCTTGAGCTTTTGCCAATGTTTTCCTTAGCATTTTGAGGGTCCACATCATCGGTCATTGCCATTCCCATATCCTTGAACTTTCTGAAATATTCTCAAGAAATGATTAGTTCAATGATATATATGTTGTTATTAATTACCAAAACCACACAGGGATTAGTTGCACTTTCAATCTCCCCTTTTTGGTAATTGATGACAACATATAGATCAAAACCGACAAATGATATGATTAATTAATAACATAAATAAGCTTTGAGAAGTATGTGATAAGCAAGAGCTCCCCTAAATTTGTGCATTATTTAAGATTTGCGTTTGAATGCAAATGCACAATCGATTAGGATCATGGGTTACTCTTCCATGTCACATACATCTTGGTGGAAGCGCACAAAATGATAAGAATGAATAGCATGCACCCAATCACCAAGACATGAGTAAATGATCATACAAGATATAGATAGAATATGATAAGCATCAAGCACACATTAAGCACAGTATGATCAAGCACTCATCAAGATAGAAACAAGCGTAGTATCAAACACGAAGTATCTCAAAGAACTCAAATGTATCTCAAGGAAAACCATAAGCGAAAAGCAAAAGCGAGCACTCTCTCTCTGAAGCCCTATGATCTATACAATTTCTCCCCTTTGGCAACAAGTTACCAAAAAGTTGAAAGGTATAGAGCTAATCGTCACTCGGGACTCTCTTTGGCGGCTCTGTGTCGTCGATGGAGTGGAGATAGCTGCATCTGCGAAGCTGCTGAAGTCTGTGGAGCTGGAGGAGTGGATCTTGGGCTGGTCTTTGGGCCAGCGGGCTGTAGGAGGTCTTGATGTAGTAGCCACAGGATCGACCTTTGGAATAGCAGCTGATCTGGGCTTTGTGGAGTCTTGCATGCGAGGCTGCTCATAGTCATCTGGACCATGTCACCTTCCATCTCCTTCATGAGTTCTGCCTTCTCCTCTTAGCTTCCTCAATATCGCATCAAGCTTGTTGGCGGTGACTGCACTTGATCGACAGCGTCGAGCATGGAACTTATCCTCAACGATCCTCTCAAGGCTCTCACGAGATTGCACTATCTTTGGCAGGCGTAGCTCAATTCTCGAGTGGCTTCAAGTTGTTACGCAGCGCTCTTGGGCTTTCTGCTGCTTCCTTCTCTGCTTTAGCTTGTTTAGCGACTTGGACTTAGCATGTCCTTCTACGAGATGTGGGAGCATTCTCGGTCATCACAACCTCGTTGTCCTCATGTTAGAGCTGCGGTGGCAAGTGGGGTCTATCCAACAGGTAGGTGTCCGTGCCAAACTTGGCATTGATGAGCATCTGAATATGCGGAGCAAACCCACGACCTCTTACGGTCATTCTTGTCCTCTTGATAGTCTCAACTTCTCAGGTCCATCACCTTAAAGGTGTCTTGATCTAGAATGTGCAGCATGTTGATAGAGTACCCTCTTATCATGCGGTGGTCCCTGACTTAGGCATCAATGTATGCCTCGAGAATGGTGTTGGTGGTTGGGAGACCTGCACGAAGGTAGTAGGCGAGCCAAGCTTCCATATCTCTACATCCTTCTCATCTACCTCGTTATACATGTTCTTCATTGACTCGTGATTCTTCTTGAATGCCATAGACATCAATATCATCTTCCCTTGAAGCAGGTGCATTCAGCACGCTCTCCATTCTTCAATAGTAGAATGGAATCTACGCTTATACATCATCCATACAATCCTGCCATCTGGATAGAAGTGTGCGGTGGCATAGAAGCGCATAATCATCTCATCGTTCGAGGCGGTCAACCCGACCAGCGAACTCTGCAATGCCACAAGCGGTGAAGCTTTCATGCACATGTGGGAAAAAGTCTCTGTGCTCTTCACTTGTCGATGTATTCCCGATCAGCGTGTCGGTGTCGGCAACAATTGGCTTCTTGTCCATGAGCCTTTGTCTCATAAAAGTCTTGTTGCTCTCTAGTGTGGAATCTAGAGTCAGCTGCTTTGTTCTTCTCCTTTGGCATATGGATCTGTTTGCCTCCATAGCTTTGAGTCCTTTGTCCTTTCTCTCCTTCATATTTTCAGCTCGAGGATGAGCTTCATTATGAGCTGGCGGTTTACAGCCGGAGCTTGAGCAAAACATGAGCCTCATCATCGATTCTGCTTGGTGGCACATTGTCCTTCTTCTTTTGAAGCGGTATGTTCCTCACAGTCTTCTTTGGCTTGGCAGCTGGTTTGGCTTGGGCTGCCTTTCTTTGGGCTGAAGGCTTAGCTTTTGGAGGTGCTCACCTTACGATGGCATCACCCATCAACACCTTCGAGGAGGCTGAGGTGCTTCCTCATCGAGAATCATCATCATCATGATCTCTTCATGAACTTTCCTCTTCCTCTTGGAAGTCTTCTTGATCTTCTTTGGAGGTTTCTTCCATGTTGAGCTTACGTGCTTGAGGATTTAATCACCTTGCTTGTGCCTTTCTTTGAATGTTGCCCTTGATAGCTCTTGAAACCACTTGCCTTTTAGGCTTTGAAGTTATTTCCTCATCGACAATGAAATCTGAATCTTCCTCATCGAGTTTCTCTTTCTTACAGCCACAGTGGCAGTTGCAGGCGATCCACTTGGAGTGCTTCTCTCTCCATCATCTGAAAAACTGCTTGCCTCTGGACTTGTAGCTGTACGGAATCTCAAGCGGCATCTCGGACCTGTTACATTGTCACTTCCTTGAGACATGGTGACAACTTTGTGAATAGAATAGGTATAGGCGAGAGAGAAGAGTTATCACAAAGCTGAGAGGATTTTGCAAAAGAATGAGTTCAAACTTTAGTTTTAGGTTTTCCACAGAATACATGTCGGTCGGCCGAGTCTATCAATTAATTGAAACGAAATGTCTAAACAGACCACATACACCACTTTCGGTTGGACGAAATGGATTTGATCTAGCCAAGAGCAGTTAGGGTTTCACTAAATCTTCACCGGTCTTACCGATTTGCACAACTTCGGTTTCACGAAAAGTGCGATCAATGGCGAGGCAAATCGGTCGATCGAAAATGCAGAATCGGTCACACGAGATGTGTTGTGAAACCTAACCTAAAATTTTCACTCGAAATTTGTTCTATGACCTAAGCGGCTGGATAGGAGGATCTCAATCTTGGCAAGAAACATGCAGCGCCTATCGTGCATAGAATCAGCGATTGGAACACGAGAGGATGAAACTCACCCAATGCGGTGGAGCTTCACTCTGGCTGGCAGCGGCGAAGAAGAAGACCGTTGGCGAGGATGGAGACCAGCGCGAGGCGCTCGAGCGGCAGCGGAGGCGATCCGAAGACCAAAGCGGCGGCGGCTAAGGGTTTGAGGCGAAGCGTTTGAAGAAGTAATCAGCGCTCGTCCTCGGTATATATACCCTTGGTGTCGGTGGGACGAGTTTGAAAACTTCGGTGGGACGAGATGGTTAGCTGCGTGCGATTACACGCTTGATCACGCCGAAATTGAAACTTCGGTTTCACGAGTGAAAACCTAGATCAATCAAGTGATTTGATCATCCGATTTGAGTATATCGGTTTGACGAAAGTACTAGAAGGTTTTGGAAGTTAGGCTTTTGACGGATCGGTGGCTCGAGTGCTCCTCACTCGATGCATCCGAAAAAGTCTTGTCAAAGTTTGTGATATAAGCATGAATAGAGTTTGAGACAAGAAAGCATAGATAGCTAGGGGAGGAACTTAGGCATTCTTGTCCATCCATTTGGTCGAAAAGAAAATATCAATAAGACCAAAGCAACAAATGGATGTCCTCGAATGGATAAAATCATGCATCAACATGCTCACACAATAAGATAGCAAATGAAATATGTGTCAAACATGCACAAACAAAACACTAACAGCTAGCACACAATTTGGCGATGACTAGGTCATCTATATATGAGTATATTGACTTAGGAGTCAAATGAGAACATTTGATCATAGGTCATACTCATCGTTTAAGCACAAGTGGGGTTACCACTTTTCCATAAAGCATTAATGTGTTCACATCATTAGAAGATGCTTTAGCTCATTTCTTTAGAGCAAAGCTCCCCTTGATGTGAGAACCCTTTTAAAGGTCAAACTAACCTTGGGTTGTCGTTGAAGACTTCATGTAGATGTTGAAGATGTGGATGCTCAATGTTGATGAAGATCATCAAGAGTTGGGAGCAATCCTTTGGATTGGGCACTTTCAATACCTACATGGGTTAGTCCCACAAGGAACAAACAAGAATATCCATGGACATAGATTGAAGTTCACAATAGATGATGTCCATGAAAGCAATGATTACCTTGTCCCTTGACTTACCAACATGAGGGTTTGTGACTCCATGAACTAGTGCAAGATGTGGAAGTTGATTGCACAAGTCCTGCCAAAATGAATATGAGTGAAGTATATTGGCGGAGTCACCCTCAAGAACCTTCTAGTTCTTCTTCTTCGGGATCCACATCATCTTGATGGGAATCCTTGGGGTAGTAGTTGAGCTTGTTGAAGTAGAACTTGAAGTTGCCTTGGGAACCCACTTGACCATGGCCTTGGGTGCTTCAATGAATGCATCAATTTCCTCTTGAAGCTTGTCCTTGCCTTTTAGCTTGTGGTCTTGTGGTGGAAGGTCATCTTGAGCTTGTTCCTCATTGGAAGAAGTAGGATCATACTTCTTCTCTTGAGAGACAAACTTTGGAGTGGGATATTGACCTTCTTCCCATTCAACACCCTCGGCGTTGAACTTTCGCTCAAAACCAATTCCTTGATTCTTCGGTGTCTTCCTTGTTTGCGAACAATTTCCTCAAAGCTCTTGCTTCGGCAAGACTCTTGTAGACACCTTTCTCTATAATCCCTTTCAATAGACTATTTTCTTGCTCAAGTGAAACTTGGCTTGAAACATTGTTAGTGGAATCAAGAGAATTACTAGAAGTAACAACATTTGATTTAACATGATTATTGTTACTACTAGATGAAGAATTTTTCTTATGCTTGTCATGCTTAGTTTTGATAGGTGGCAAGAAATTAGACAAGAGAAGTCGTTTGGCAAGATATGAAGAACTCTTCTTTGAAGATCGTCATTGATAGCTTTTAGAAACTCATGCTCTTGCTCTAGATTGAGCTTCTCGAGCGTAGCTTCTCATGAGATCTTAGGAGCTCTCTATGATCTTCTTGAGTTGTTTCATGAGCTAACTTAAGAGTGTTTAGTTCTTTAGTTAGGCGCTCAATCTCCTTCATAGCATTGTCATTCGACTCTTCTCGACTATAAAGACTACTAGCATGTTCATCATTACTAAGCTCACTAGATTTATCATGTAAAAGCTCATCTTCACCAAGCAAGTCATCCTCATCACTATCAAAGTCAATAAACTCAGGATGTGATACCTTGGGGCCTTTTGCCATGAAGCATCTTCCAATTCCCTCATTTGGTGAATCAAATATATCATAGGAGTTGAAGTTGGAGGATACGAGAGCAAGACCGGCAACACCTTCATCTTGACTGTATTCGGAGTTGGAGTGATAGCTTCTTTGGAGTGATTGTCCGGGTCGGGCGGAAACCCATTCACCCACATGAGCTTGATGTTTTCTTCTTGTGTAGCTCCTTGATGACTTGTCTTTCCTTTCCGAATCCTTGCTTCTCGAGAGGATCTTCGTTCATAACGATCATCTCTACTCCTCTCTCTTTTCGAGGAGACTCTTCTCTTGAGCTTCTTCTTCTTGGAATTCTTCTCTTCTCTTGTGGGAGTCGAACACTCATTTGAGTAGTGTCGGGTCTTCCACAATTATGTGATTCGATCACGACTAGAAGATCTCTTTTCATCATATGATCTAGACTTTGAGCTTCTTTCCTTGCTTCTACTCTTGTAGAATTTGTTGAAGTTCTTTACCATTAGGCTTATCTCTTCATTGGAAACTAGCTTGTCACTTGAGGATGTGGGAGCTTCAAGCTGCAGCTTTGTAAGCGCCACTTGACTTGTTGTGAAGCTCTTCCTTATCTTTAAGTGTCATCTCATGAGCAACAATCCTTCCAATGACTTGGTAGGCTTGAGATCTTTGTAGTTTGGCATCATTTGAATCAAAGTGCACGGTGTCATACTTTCCATCAAAGCTCGAGAATCTTCTTGATGATGAATCGATTCGGTCATTTCTTCGCTTCCTAAGCCGGCCATCTCATTGGTGATGAGAGCAAGCCTAGAGTACATTTCAGCGACTCCTTCACCTTCCTTCATCTTGAACTTGTCAAGCTGACCTTGAAGAACATCTAGCTTTGATTCCTTCACGGACTCGGTACCTTCGTGCATTTCGACCAAAGTATCCCAAATCTCTTTTGCATTCTCAAGACGGCTGATCTTGTTGAACTCTTCGGGACACAAAGCATTGAAGAGAATGTCACAAGCTTGAGCATTGTTACGTAACATCCGCAACTCATCGCATGATAACCCGCGATCCGGAACTTTTCCTTCTTGAAGAACTCACCTTGCAAGCCAACACAAATAATGCCCCATCGGGGGGTTATGTCAAGAATATGCATTTTCATTTTATGCTTCCAACTAGCAAAGTTTGAACCATCAAAGTAAGGACCTCTCTGAAATTACCCTCACTAGGCGCCATACTCTCCTAGGTTGTGAAACCAAGCTTATGGAGTCAATGCAATGAAACCAATCAATGGAGACCAAAGCTCGATACCACTTGTAGGATCGGAAGTATGTCTAGAGGGGGTGATTAGACTACTTGACAACAAAAATTTTGCCTTTTGATTGGAGTAGTTTCTTAGCAAGTTCACAATGATAACCAAGTCAAGTATCACCCTACATGCAATTCTAGAGTTATGGCAGCGGAAAGTAAATTGCACGTATAGTAAATGAGAGGTGGAGAAGAGCAAGCATAATGGAACACGGAGATTTTTCTCGTGGTTCCGATAGGTGGTGCTATCGTCAATCACGTTGATGGAGACTTCAACCCACGGAGAATAGCAGCTGCTGCGAGTCCACGGAGGCTCCACCCACGAAGGGTCCACGAAGAAGCAACCTTGTCTATGCCATCATGGCTTCGCCCACGGAGGACTAGCCTTACTCGGGGTAGATCTTCACGAAGTAAGCGATCTCCTTGCCCTTACAAACTCCTTGGTTCAACTCCACATCATGGCGGAGGCTCCCAGCGACACCTAACCAATCTAGGAGGCACCACCCTCCAAAAGGTAATAGATGGGGTTGGTGATGATGAACTCCTTGCTCTTGTGCTTCAAATGATAATCTCCCCAACACTCAACTCTCCTCACTGATTTGGCTGTGGTGGAGGAAGGATTGAGTGGAAAGCAACTTGGAAGACTAGAAATCAAGTGTCATATGGTGGGAGTGGAGCAACAGATCTCAACACAAGGGTAGGTAGTTTTCTTCTCAGAAATGTAAGGTAGGAGTGGTAGTTCTTTCGATGGCTCTCTCCACGAATGAAGAGGAGGTGGAGGGTATTTATAGCCTCCACACAAAATCCAACCGTTACACACATTTGACCAATCTCGGTCGGACCGAAGTTGACAACTCGGTGGGACCGAAAGTTCAAATCTTGTGAGCGTTGGGATTTTCAGTGGGACGAAAATACAATCTCGGTTAGACCGATTCTTCCAAAGTCTAGGGTTTGCCAATCTCGGTGGGACCGACTTTCTCATCTCGGTGACACCGATTTGAGTCTGAAGATTCTGAAGCTTGCAACACCAATTTGGAATGACCGAGTTTGGAATCGGAAAATCCGAGATTCTAGGGTTTTGGCTATATGGTGAGGTGGTTCATCTCGATGTGGTGAGTTTGGAATCGGTGGGACCGAGATTACTTATGAGTTTATGTTGGAATGAAAGATTGCTGATTGTTTGAGAGATAAATCACTAAGCACCTTAGAGCAACAGATCATCATCATAACCTCACCCCTTTTAATAGTATTGGCTTTCCTATGGACTCAATGTGATCTTGGATCACTAAACCAAAAATGGAGTCTTGAGCTTTTGCCAATGTTTTCCTTAGCATTTTGAGGGTCCACATCATCGGTCATTGCCATTCCCATATCTTGAACTTTCTGAAATATTCTCAAGAAATGATTAGTTCAATGATATATATGTTGTTATTAATTACCAAAACCACACGGGGATTAGTTGCACTTTCAATCTCCCCTTTTTGGTAATTGATGACAACATATAGATCAACTTCGACAAATGATATGATTAATTAATAACATCGTCGCTTTGAGAAGTATGTGATAAGCAAGAGCTCCCCTAAATTTGTGCATTATTTAAGATTTGCGTTTGAATGCAAATGCACAATCGATTAGGATCATGGGTTACTCTTCCATGTCACATACATCTTGGTGGGCGCACAAAATGATAAGAATGAATAGCATGCACCCAATCACCAAGACATGAGTAAATGATCATACAAGATATAGATAGAATATGATAAGCATCAAGCACACATTAAGCACAGTATGATCAAGCACTCATCAAGATAGAAACAAGCGTAGTATCAAACACGAAGTATCTCAAAGAACTCAAATGTATCTCAAGGAAAACATAAGCGAAAGAGCTGGAGGAGTGGATCTTTGGGCTGGTCTTTGGGCCAGCGAGCTGTAGGAGGTCTTTGATGTAGTATACAGGATCGACCTTTGGAATAGCAGGTGATCTGGGCTTTGTGGAGTCTTGCTGATGAGCTGCTCATAGTCATCTGGACCATGTCACCTTCCATCTCCTTCATGAGTTACGCCTTCTCCTCTTAGCTTCCTCAATGTACGCATCAAGCTTGTTGGCGGTGACCTGCACTTGATCGACAGCGTCGAGCATGGAACTTATCCTCAACGATCCTCTCAAGGCTCTCACGAGATTGCACTATCTTTGGCGAGCGTAGCTCAATTCTCTGAGTGGCTTCAGAAGTTGTTCTAGCGCTCTTGGGCTTTCTTCTTTGCTTCCTTCTCTGCTTTAGCTTGTTTAGCAGACTTGGACTTAGCATGTCCTTCTACGAGATGTGGGAGCATTCTCGGTCATCACAACCTCGTTGTCCTCATGTTCAGAGCTGCGATGGCAAGTGGGGTCTATCCAGCAGGTAGGTGTCCGTGCCAAACTTGGCATTGATGAGCATCTGAATATGCGGAGCAAACCCACGACCTCTTACGGTCATTCTTGCTGTCCTCTTGATAGTCTCAACTATCAGGTCCATCACCTTAAAAGGTGTCTTCTGATCTAGAATGTGCAGCATGTTGATAGAGTACCCTCTTATCATGCGGTGGTCCCCTGACTTAGGCATCAATGTATGCCTCAGAATGGTGTTGGTGGTTGGGAGACCTGCCTGAAGGTAGTAGACTGAGCCAAGCTTCCATATCTCTACATCCTTCTCATCTACCTCGTTATACATGTTCTTCATTGACTCGTGATTCTTCTTCGGAATGCCATAGACATCAATATCATCTTCCCTTGAAACAGGTGCATTCAGCAACGCTCTCCATTCTTCAATAGTAGACTGGAATCTCTGCCCTTCTGTCATCCATACAATCCTGCCATCTGGATAGAAGTGTGCGGTGGCATAGAACTGCATAATCATCTCATCATTCCAGGCAGTCAACTTCTGACCAACGAACTCTGCAATGCCACAAGCAGTGAAGCTTTCATGCACATGTGGGAAAAAGTCTCTGTGCTCTTCACTGTCGATGTATTCCCAGTCAACGTATCTGGTGTCAGCAACAATTGGCTTCTTGTCCATGAGCACTGTCTCATAAAAGTCTTGTTGCTCTCTAGTGTGGAATCTAGAGTCAACTGCTGTTCTTCTCCTGCTGGCATATGGATCTGTTTGCCTCCATAGCCTGAGTCCTTTGTCCTTTCTCTCCTTCATATTTTCAGCTCGAGGATGAGCTTCATTATGAAGTGGCAGTTTACTGTGAGACTCGAGGATCTCCTTGCCCTTACAAACTCCTTGGTTCAACTCCACATCATGTGGAGGCTCCCCAGCGACACCTAACCAATCTAGGAGGCACCACCCTCCAAAAGGTAATAGATGGGGTTGGTGATGATGAACTCCTTGCTCTTGTGCTTCAAATGATAATCTCCCCAACACTCAACTCTCCTCCTGATTTGGCTGTGGTGGAGGAAGGATTGAGTGGAAAGCAACTTGGAAGACTAGAAATCAAGTGTCATATGGTGGGAGTGGAGCAACTTGATCTCAACACAAGGGTAGGTAGTTTTCTTCTCGAGAAATGTAAGGTAGGAGTGGTAGTTCTTTTCGATGGCTCTCTCCACGAATGAAGAGGAGGTGGAGGGGTATTTATAGCCTCCACACAAAATCAACCGTTACACATTTGACCAATCTCGGTCGGACCGAAGTTGACAACTCGGTGGGACCGAAAGTTCAAATCTTGTGAGCGTTGGGATTTTCAGTGGGACGAAAATACAATCTCGGTTAGACCGATTCTTCCAAAGTCTAGGGTTTGCCAATCTCGGTGGGACCGACTTTCTCATCTCGGTGACACCGATTTGAGTCTGAAGATTCTGAAGCTTGGCAACACCAATTTCGGAATGACCGAGTTTGGAATCGGAAAATCCGAGATTCTAGGGTTTTGGCTATATGGTGAGGTGGTTCATCTCGGTGTGGTGAGTTTGGAATCGGTGGGACCGAGATTACTTATGAGTTTATGTTGGAATGAAAGATTGCTGATTGTTTGAGAGATAAATCACTAAGCACCTTAGAGCAACCAGATCATCATCATAACCTCACCCCTTTTAATAGTATTGGCTTTCCTATGGACTCAATGTGATCTTGGATCACTAAACCAAAAATGGAGTCTTGAGCTTTTGCCAATGTTTTCCTTAGCATTTTGAGGGTCCACATCATCGGTCATTGCCATTCCCATATCCTTTGAACTTTCTGAAATATTCTCAAGAAATGATTAGTTCAATGATATATATGTTGTTATTAATTACCAAAACCACGGGATTAGTTGCACTTTCGGTTTTGGAGAAGGTGTTGGTGAAGGTCCTCTTCCGCAACCAGACATCGACCTCTCCGCATCACCAAGAAGCTGCGGAGGCAGCGGCGTCGAGGAGCTCAAGGCCATCGTCGCACCCATCGTGGACAAGGTGAGCGAGGTTAGGAGGGTCGATGGCGGTAGCGTGGATTAGGCTGCCCTTCTTCTCCCTTCTTCTTTGCTGCCATTTTGATTCTGAGAACAATTTCAGTCGATTGCCACAATAAGTCATTCTGTAATATAACTTAATTCGGATCTTGCTTTCGTCTTGTTATTCCTTTACTCGGTTGCATCCTTGCATGCTTTTACCCCTCGCTTTGAGGAACCTTGCGTGTGAAAACACTTCATGGGTGTAGGACATCAATGACCCGCTGGCGGTGCTGCTTCGGCAAGAAAACTTGTCGGGATTAGTTGCAGCTCACTTCGCATTGTTGGCGGGCTCGGAAACAACGCAAGGCGCAACTTAGCCATGAGTCGATTCCTCCGCACACTGGTTTTTCCATACAAAGGCCGCGAGCGTTCAAGGGATATAACTTGAAAAATTTAAAATTGATTAGGCTCAAACTTTAGCTACTTAGCTTTTCCGTCTTCTCGTCTGGCAAAGCTAGATTCCTTGAGCGGCGCTTTGGTCCATAGAGCGGCGCTGGTCCATACTTTATCTTCCCCTCCCCTCGGTGAACTTGTGGGCGGAGTAATCTTACATTTATGAGAAGAAAGAAGAAAATAATGGTATGGAACCTTAAGGTTCGCTATTGCTTACCGGGGGTGAGTGCTGCGCAGTGTCGAGATACAAGCGAGAAGAAAATGCATTAAATTTGACAAGATGTGCGAAGCACACAAACTTTATTACGCTTGCAGGGGGCTGCGCCCGGCTTTATAAAAAGGGTTACATGCGGCAATGACAAGGCTTGTACAAAAAGGTGGTTCTGCGGAATGGGTCCGGCAACCGCATATATCAGGTAAAACTTGCGAAGATGCTCTATGTTCTAGGAGTTGGTCACGGAATGCCATCTTGGTCACAAAGCGGACAGCGCGGGCCTAGTGACTCGTTTCACCCGATAAGGGCCTTCCCTTGGCGTCAACTTGTTTGAATTCTTGGCGGATTGAACACGCCGAAGAACAAAGGTCGCCTTCCTCGGCTTCTAGCATTAACCTTGCGGCTATGATAGCGGCGCAAAGCTTCTGGTAGCGAGCAGCTCGCCTGACAACTGAAGGCGATCTTCCTCGAGGAGCAGCGCGTCATCTTGCCGCAACCGCTCTTGCTCAAGCTCATCATAGCGAGCACTTTCGTGGCGACCGTATCACGAGTTCCGTGGGGAGAACGCCTCTGCTCCGTGGACAAGAGCAAAGGGTGTATGGCGGTGGCTTGATTTGGCGTCGTCTGATCGACCAAAGAACCCTTTGGCAGCTGCTCCATCAATTCCTTGAGCACTTGTGCAGCACTGTCGAGATTACGGTCTTGAGCCGCGCAGACTTTGGCGTTCGCCCTCTCCGCTTGACCGTTGCTTCTCGGGTGAGCAGCGAAGCAAAACAGATCTTGGTGCCAAGATCTTGGGCGTCTTGCATGAAGGTGTGGCTTATAAACTGTGTGCCATTGTCGGTATGACCTGTTAGGGATCGAAGCGGCAAACAATCGACCTAAAGAACTTATTTGCTGATTGTCTGTCACCTTCCTCACTGGTTCTACTTCCGGCCACTTTTTGAACTTATCGATTACAGCGTACAAGTACTCAAAGCCCCGACAGCTCGGGGAAGGGGCGAGGATGTCGAAACCCCGGACCAAAATGGCAGGACAAAGGATTGTTTGGAGAGCTTGAGCTGGTTGATGAATCTGTTTGGAATGGGCGGCATGCTTCACACTTGGTTACTTGTGCGATTCGTCTGGAGGCTGTCGGCGAGAAGAAGCCCTGCCGGAAAGCCTTGCCGGCAAGTGCTCTTCTTAATGTGGTGACCACATATGCCTCCATGAATTTCCGCTAACAGCCCTTGTCCCTCTTCAGGAAATGCACTTCAATTTCACTCCGTTGAATCTCATACATGCAGTATGTCATCGACAAAGCTGGTACATACTTGATTGCCGGGCTACTTTTTCCGCTTCTTCTTGTTCCTCGGGAAGTTCCCCTGTTTGAAGGAAGTGGACTATTGGGAAAGTACATTTGGACCACATACTTGAGGTGCTCTCCGGTGGGAGTGTCGGGGCTTCTCTCTGTGGCCTCGAGCACCTATGGGGCACGGGGGCCCTGTCTAGTCCGGCAAGGGAGGCGGGGCGTCTTGTGAGCAGATCGAGTCGGGACGCAGAGGAGGCGGGCAATTTTTACCCGGCTTGGGGCTCTCTGGGAGGATAAACCCCTCTTTGCTGCTTTGGTGATTCTATTTGATCTTGCTCGAGCATCTGGCGTATGGTGGTGTTGTGGGTGTCGAATGGACCCGAACCCCTTCTACGTGCGCATGGGCCTCCCTTTTATACTCTGAAGGGGCATCCACGGTGGTGGCGTAGGAAGAGGGGTAGAAAGGTAAAATCGCGGGTTGGTACAGCGGTGACCATGATGACCCTACCTAACTTTGTGACGGGGGACAAGGGCATTTAATGCCCGTCCGGTCGCTATGATGCAGGGAGTGACCATTAAGTGAGCCACCGGTTGCCACGATGGCGTCTCTGTCGACTCCGTTTGCCACCTCGCCCGCATGGCTGTGTAGTGCCTCGCCCGCGTGCCCTTGGGATGGCCTTGTGATGACACGTTGCGGATCTTGTTGGGGTTTGGGTGGCAGCCTTTCATGAGAAGTGCCTTGCGCGGCCCTTCTCTTGCTGGGGCCGGCAAGCTTGCTGGCCGTCGGGCCTTGCCAGGACACGCGGGGCGCCGCGGCAAGTCTTCTGGTGAAGCCTTGGTTGGCCTTCCCGGCAAGCTCCTCTTCTTAGGGCCTTTGTTTTCTTGGTTAGTACTTTGTTCTTGAATGGCAGTAATAAGGAATGGTGGAAGGTCTTGGCGGGCGCCCGGCAAGCCTTGCCCGTAGTCTTCTGTTGCCCGTGCACAAGTTCGGGTACTAAGGTACCCCTACTTTAGTACACCAGCAGGAGCCCCGGCCTGGGCCATACGGTGCCGGCGTTGTTGGGCGAGGCCCAGCGATTCTGCGAACACAGCGGCCTGGTCTGCCCACAATCGGACTCAGCGCCTGCCGCGCTCTCCCGCAACGGCACGCGTCGATTGCGGCGTCGTGGGAGACGTGGGTGGTGCGTGCGATCTTTAAGGCATCCACCCCCGTGATTACGGTGCAGGGCGAGGTCATTTCATCTGTCGCTCCGGCTCCGCTTTTTCGCCACGTGGCTCCCATGCGTGGGGGGTCGTGGGCGGCGAAGGTGGGAGACCGAGCCGTCACGGGCGAAGATGGCGAGTCGGCCCCGCTCCTCTGCCCTCCTTGTGCCCTGATTGGCTGGGCGGGGCGGCGAGCCCCACCTTGCCCTTTAAAAAGGGCGGAAGGGGTACAATAGTCCGCCTCCCTCTTCTTCCTTCGTCTACAACTTCCGTTACTCTTCCTCCCATCTGCCATGGAGGAGGAATCCTGGTCCTTCAGCGGTGGCAGCGGTCGCCTCGGGCAGCGCGCCTCTACCTATCCGCACCCGTGGTGGCGGAGCCATCCTGAGGGGAAAAGGGAGGCGAGCAGCGAGCAGTCGAGGGCGTGGTCGGGCGTTCGGGAAGAGGCGGCGGCGGTGCGCCACCTCGCCACGCCCGGCAGCTCCTCTCCTCGGCGGTCCATACCGGAGAGCGACCGTGGGAGTTCTTCATCAAACTGTGCCGAGCACCTCGCCGCCGCCTCCGGCTTCCGGCCCGTTCGCGGCGCGATGGAACCGGATCCACCGAGATGTTGGAGTTGCGCATGAGGGACTGCGGGATCAGCGGCTTTTCGAGTTAGTGTCGTATCCCTAGCCCCGGCGTGATGTACCGATCGAGGTGGAAGGCGTTCGCCGCATCCACAGCAGCGGCGGGGTTTACCCTCCATTTTAAGTTAATGGAGGCGACCTTCGCCGTCAAGGTCTTGAGGACTCCGGCACCGGGCGAGATCTGCGTGGACAGCTCCTCCGATAGCAAAGGCCCCTCCTCGGCGAGTGATGAGGAGGGGCGGCGGCGGCAGCGAGGATGGCGGGTCCGACTAGGCGTCGGACGCTGCCTCGCGCGCCACCGGCGACCCCATCATCCGGGTCGCCGGCCTTCTCAACTCCCCGGGGCCATCTCCTTGGGCGGCTGGCGTAGGGAGGCTGCGGAAGAGGAAGAGGGGTGGCGGCAAGGCCGTCAAGTCGAATCTGAGGCGAAGTGCCCTCGGCAGCGTCTTGGCGTCCGCCGCCCGTCTTCAAGCTACGCCTCCGGCGCCTCCGTCTCCGCCAAGCTCTGGCGGTCCCGGGGTGTTCTCTTGGTGTCTTCGGCGCCCGTAGCTCACCTAAGCGCCCTTTGCCTTTCCGGCAAGCTTCTCTTCTTTGGGGCCTCCTTGACCTACCTCTGAAGAGAAAGCAGGAGAGAGGATTACGGGCATCTTATCTTTTAATTTGTAAGCCTTGGACCTTAGCTGTATTTAAAATTTGTAATCCTCTCTATCATGTTTTCATCCTCTATGGACTTGTACTAAGCTGGGATGTTTTTAGTGAAAAGGGAATGTGTGCGGGTTCGCCCTTTACTTGATCTGTGCCTTGTATGTTTCCACCCTACGCTTCGAGGATCTTGCGGCGCTAACACCTTTGGCTGAGTCGGAACATCAGCTGCCCATTGGCGGCGTTGTTTCGGCAAGAAACCTTCTCGGGCGATTCAGCGCACTTGTATTGTTGGCGGACTCGGAAACAAAGCAAAGGCGCAACAACAACGATTCGGCCCCTCTACGCGGGTTTTTTTTTCATACAAAGGCGGGCTCGTTCAAGACGCGGCCTCGCATCCCGGTCCATAGAAGGATGCATGAAGAGGATGAAAAGCTTATCGATATCTCAGCCCCGGCGACTCACGGCTTGTCGGGACACCGGCCTGCGCCCTTTCTCTTTTGCTCTTGCCGTTGGTATTGCAGCTCCCGGCGACCCTGGCCAGCTTGTAAGGGGGCCTCGGCCTTCGCAGCCCCCAGCGGCGTCGGTTTGCCGGGGCCCAGGCGCCGGTGCGTCCTCCTGTTCTTTCCTTGCCGCTGTTATTTCAGTCGTGAAAACAACTTAGACAGCGCTGTAATAGATTACTTCTCGTAACGTAACTTTATGTTGGGCAACGCGATGCTGTGTTTCGTCCTTGGTATGTTCATACTCTACGCTTTTTAGGGAACTTGCCGGGGCATACCGCTTCTTTGAGTCGGAACATCGGCAGCTTCTTTGGCGGTGTAGTCTCGGCAAGAAACCTCGTCGGGCTTAGCTGCGGCCTTTTCATTGTTTGGCGGACTCGAAAACAAATCAAAGGCGCAACTTAGCCATGGTCGGCTCCTCCGCGCAAGTTTCTCATACAAAGGGCGTCCACGGCAAAGATTGCCCGTTACTTCCTCTATCCCATTCGTCCCTTGTATGCTTCTACCCCTCGCTTATAGGGAACTTGCCGGCGCTAACACCTTTGGCTGAGTCGGAACATCAGCTGCCATTGGCGGTGTTGTTTCGGCAAGAAACCTTCTCGGGCGATTGCGGCGCACTTGTATTGTTAGCGGACTCGGAAACAAAGCAAGGGCGCAACTTAACCACGAGTTGGTTCCTCGGCGGACAGGTTTAACGTACAAAACACGAATGTTCGAGAATATAACATAAAAGTTTAGGACAAAAAGGGCTCTGTACTCAAGAGCGACTTAGCTTTTCCGTCTTCTGCGATCCGGCGGGGCCGTACTTCTCCCCTGTCTTCTCCCTTGTATGTTTTTACCCTCGCGCCTTCAGGGAACCCGCCGGTGCAAACACACTCGCTGGGTGCGGGACATCAGCGGCCTGCTGGTGGTGTTGCCCCCGGCAGGAAGAACTCGTCGGGCAAGTTGCAACGCGCTTTCATTGTTGAGCGGACTCGAAACAAATCAAGGGCGCAACTTAGCCACGATTCGATCCCTTCGCACAGGATCTTCATCTGGTCTGCAATTTTCGGGAATGCAACTCAAAAGTTGGAACTGGTTGCTTTCTTCGCCTTCTTGGCGGTGGAGCTCGATGGCACGTCCTCAATGGCAGCCACGGCACTCCGGAGGTGGTGCGCTTGCGGAGTGGGCACGAGCTGTCCTTGCGGGCTTAGATTTTGGTAGATCTGCCTTTGCTTTCTTGCACTTGCGGCGGAGCTCGATGGCGCGTCCTCGGCAATGGCGCAGCGCTCGAGGAGAAGTGCGCTTGCGGAGTGGGCACGAGCCATCCTTGCGGACTTGGCCTTCCTCTTCCCGGGGAGCTTGGCGGCAAGTGGCTTGCGCTCGCCCGCAGCTCGCTGCTTCCGGTAGATCTTGTCGTCTGAGATAAGCGCATCCTTCTTGTCACCTTGGGCGGAAATGACACTTATCGGACTAGGCATCTTAAGCACATTGTAGGCGTGAGAGGCTGCCATGAACTTGGCGGCGCTTGGGGCGGCCTAGTATCCCATTGTAGCAAGGCGGCGGGATATCAGCAACATCGAATGTGACTTTCTCGTCACGAAGTTCAACTCGCTGCCAAGCGTCCTTGGCGGTCGATCTTCCCCTTTGGCTTGCTCCTTCCGGATTTATCCTTGGAATGTACAGTTTCTTGAGCTTCATTGTCGAGGATTTGGAGTTTCTTGAGCACTGCGGAGGAAATCAGGTTCGAGCCGGCCCGCCGTCAACCAACATGTTCGTGACCTTGAGGTTGCGGATTGTTGAGTGAGACCAACTGTCGGCAAGCACCCGACCGCGGTGGCCTTAATCGGGATGATCCTCAGCGTCGAAGGCGATGGGCGTGCCAGACCACTTGAGGGCTTCTTGGCGACTCGACGGACGGCTCGCGGCATTACCTCTCGCACCTTTGCTTGAGTTGGCGGTGCGAGGTGTGCGAGGAGCCCGCCGTCGCCTTATAGCACCTCTGTTGCCTTCTGAAACTCTTGGTCTTCAGCCTCATCTTCCTCCATTTCATCTTCATCATCCTCATCTTCATCCTTGTCGCGGCCCAGGGAGGCTGTCTCCTTACCAGCGGTGCCCTCCAGACGGGAGGTTTCTTGCGGATCCTCTGCCGCCTCCTGGGCCCGCTCCTTGTCATGGCCTTTCGTACTCAACTTTCTGCAGCTCCGTCATCTGCTCCACTTTCTTGCAGGTTTGGAGATCATGGCCCTTAATGCAGTGGATCTTGCAATATCGTTTGCGGAGCTATCACACCTTGTCGGCTTCCACAGCCTCGCCCGGAGTCATCGACTTTGGCCTTGTCGGAGACCACCTCCGTTGGAATGCTCAACAGCTAGCACATCCTTGGTCTTTCTCTTCTGTTGTTCCGCCGCGGTTCCTCCTTGCGGGGTGGCATCCTCCTTGTCGAGACCCTTACGCTCCTGCAATCTCTCAGGAATCTTCCTCCTTCCTCAGCCCGTGCACATTTGTCGGCGAGCATAGAGCTCGTGACATCTCTGATCTTGCTCGCCGCCATCTCCTCCCTCATCCTGCGGTTGCTGCGTTACGGTGGAGCAGCGATAACCCATGGCCGGGTGGGCGTGCAGGATGTTCTTGCTGCACTTAGCTGAATCTCTGTATGTACTTGTGCAGGGGCTCTCCTTCATACGGGCGAGCAAATGCGGTCGCTTTCTGGCCGTGGGGTTTGTGGCACGCTGTGAAAGCGCCAAACAAACTGGTGACATAAGTCCGCCCATGAAGAGATGGAGCCGTCCGGCAAGTGCATGAGCCAAGATCGGCGTTGGGCTTGAGTACCGGCGGGAAGTAGTTGGCGAGGATCTTCTCGTCGCGCCCTCGGCAGCTGCACCGTGATGGTGTAGATCTTTGAGAACTCCGACGGATGTATCCTGCCATCATACTTCTCGAACGCGTCGGCAAGTTCTTGGTTTTTAGGCCTTTGGACTTGCCGCGGTTCACGGGTGAGCAGGGCAACCTGCAGCGTCTGACAAGTCGCCCGGCTCCCCTAGTGCATGCGTCGGCGGTGGGCCCAGCCGCGCTGGTCAGATTGACGTCGCGTTCCCTCCTGCGCTCGATGCGAGTGTATGCGTCTTCGTGTTGCCGTTCTTGGAGAGCGTGGCGCTGATCCGCGGCGAGTTTCGTGGGTCGGCAGCCTTGATGGAGTCAGCGTCGGGGTTGGCCAGCGGTGGCGATCTTAGCCCTCGGGGCTGGGAGGCGCCGCAGGCGGCACCCAGCGGTCTTGTCGGTGCCGGCCTGCGCTGGGTGTCTTGCGGGGCCTCAACGCGCTCGATCGCCGGGGCTTGTCGCCGTTAAGCGGCCGATGAGGCTGTAAATGGTCATCCTCGATCGTCGATCTAGTGCGGCACGGAGGTAGTCTAAGCAGTGGGCTCGGGCGGCGCTTCCTCGGCTATCTTAGGTGGCGGTGGCGGCAGCGGCGCGAGCAGGATGTGCTTGGACTCCCAATCGGATTGGGAGGTGCAACCCCCGTCCGGCGACCGTACCTCGCTTCGCGCCCGACATCTTGGCGTGCATGCTGACCTCAAGCGTCCGCGACCCACCAGCAGCCTTGCTCCAGCGAGCACGGTGCTAGGATCACCAGGCGTTGTCGACCTTGCACCTCCCGAGAAAAGTGCGGTGTCGGACACCGTCGCCCGGCAGCTTCTGCGGGGCCTTGTTTTTGGATCTGGTGACGACGTAAGTCCCACCGTCGGCGCCCGCTCCTCCGCCGGCGTCCACTCCACCGCCTGTTTGCTCTGGCGGTGGCGGTGGGATTGATGTAGATGGAGCGGCCACCTCCGAAGGTTTTGTAGGATCAAAAGTATGTCTAGAGGGGGGGTGATTAGACTACTTGATAATATAAAAATTATGCCTTTTGACAAAGACAAGTTTTTGGCAGATTCACGATTATGATCAAGTCAAGCATCACCCTACACATGCAATTCTAGAGTATAGGCAGCGGAAAGTAAATTGCACATGTAGTAAAGAGAGGTGGAGAAAGAAAGCGCAATTTTGGAGCGGTGATTTTCTCGTGGTTCCGATAGGTGGTGCTATCGTACTTCCACGTTGATGGAGACTTCAACCCACGGAGGGTAGCAGCTGCGAGAGTCCACGGAGGCTCCACCCACGAAGGGTCCACGAAGAAGCAACCTTGCCTATGCCATCATGGCCTCGCCCACGGAGGCTAGCCTTACTCGGGGTAGATCTTCACAGTGGCGATCTCCTTGCCCTTACAAACTTCTTGGTTCAACTCCACATCTCGTGGAGGCTCCCAAGCGACACCTAACCAATCTAGGAGGCACCACCCTCCAAAAGGTAATAGATGGTGTTGATGATGATGAACTCCTTGCTCTTGTGCTTCAAATGATAATCTCCCCAACACTCAACTCTCCTCACTGATTTGGCTGTGGTGGAAGAAAGGATTGAGTGGAAAGCAACTTGGGAAGGCTAGAGATCAAGCTTCATATGGTGGGAGTGGAGCAACAGTCTCAACACAAGGGTAGGTAGTTCTCTTCTCGGAAATGTAAGGTAGGAGTGGTAGTTCTTTCGATGGCTCTCTCCACGAGTGAAGAGGGGTGGAGGGTATTTATAGCCTCCACAAAATCAACCGTTACACACATTTGACCAATCTCGGTGGGACCGAAGTTGACAACTCGGTGAGACCGAAAGTTCAAATCATGTGAGCGTTGGGATTTCGAGTGGGACCGAAAATACAATCTCGGTTTGTCGATTCGTGTAAAAGCAGGAGCTTGCCAATCTCGGTGGGACCGACTTCATCATCTCGGTGACACCGATTTGATGACGAGAAGGATTCTGAAGCTTGGCAGCTCAAGTTTGGTGAGACCGAGTTGAATCGGAAAATCCGAGATTTCTAGGGTTTGGCTATATGGCTGAGGTGGTTCATCTTGGTGTGGTGAGTTTGGAAAATCGGTGGGACCGAGATTACTTATGAGTGTATATGGCGGTGAGAGTTCTTGATAGTTTAGGAGATGTATCACTAAGCACTTTGAGCAACGGATCATTATCATAACCTCATCCTTTTAATAGTATTTGCTTTCCTATGGACTCAATGTGATCTTGGATCACTAAACCAAAAATGGAGTCTTGAGCTTTTGCCAATGCTTGCCTTAGCATTTTGAGGGTCCACTTCTTGATCCTTGCCATACCCATATCCTTGAACTTTACGAAATGATTCTCAAGAAACTATTAGTTCAATGATATATATGTTGTTATTAATTACCAAAACCACCGGGGATTAGTTGCACTTTCAATCTCCCCCTTTTGGTAATTGATGACAACATATAGAACAAAACTTCGACAAAGGATATAATCAATGAATAATATAAATAAGCTTTGAGAAGTATGTGATAAGTAAAGCTCCCCTAAATTTGTACATTATTTAAGATTTGCATTAGAATGCAAATGCACAATCGATTAGGATCATGGGTCACTCTTCCATGTCACATACATCTTGGTGGGCGCACAAAATGATAAGAATGAACAGCATGCACCCAATCACCAAGACATGAGTAAATGGTCATACAAGATAGGAATAGCATATGATAAGCATTAAGCACACATTAAAGCATAATGCGACCAAGCACTCATTAAAGTAGGATCAAGCGTAGTATCAAACACCTTTGAATGTCTCGAAAACCAAAAGTATCTCAAAGAAACCGCAAATGAGCGAAAAGAGCAAAAGCGCAAAGACAACAACAGCACTCTCTCTCGAAGTCCTATGATCTATACAATTTCTCCCCTTTGGCAACAAGTTACCAAAAGTTGAAACAGCATAGAGCTAAGCGTCCTTTGGGGACTCTCTGGCGGCTCTATGCAGGTTGATGTTGGAGTTGATATGGCAACATCGGCGAAGACTTGGTGATGTCTGTCTTTGGAGGGTAGTCCTTTGGAGCTGGGCTGGAGCAAGCCTGATGGAGCTGTGGGAGAGTCTTTGAAGCTGTAGTCTGGTGTCATCACTCGAATAGCGGTGATCGAGGTCTGTAAGGAACCGGAGGCGATCTGTTGATAAGCATCTGGACTAAGTCATCTGCATCTCACGCATAAGCTCTTCCTTCTCCCTCTTTGCTTCCTCAATGTCGCCTCAAGCTTGTTGTGATCACTTGCACTTGATCGACTTCACATCAGGCGTGGATCTTGTCTTCAACAATCCTCTCTAGGCTCTCTGAGGCTGTACAATGCTGGCAGGCGTTGTTCAATCCTTTGGGTAGCTTCAAGGAGCTGCTCTCCGACACTCTTTGGTTTAGCTGCTGCTGCTGCTTTGCTTCCTTGTCGACTTTGGCTTTCTTGGCAGCTTCAATCTTTGCTTGACCTTCAACTGATGTTGGATCCTCCTCATTCATCACAACAACATTGTCCTCATGCTCTGGCTACAGTGGTAAGTGTTCTTTATCCAACAAGAATGTGCCCGTGCCAAACTTGGCATTGATAAGCATCTGAATATGCGGGGCAAATCCACATGACCGTTTCTGGTCAGCTGCAGTCCTCTTAATGGTCTCAACCATCAAGTCCATCACCTTGAAAGGTGCTTTCTCATCAAGTATATGCGGCATGTTGATAGAGTATCCTCTGATCATGCGATGATCTCCAGACTTGGGCATCAAGGTATGCCTCGAGAATAGTATTGGTGGTAGGTAAGCTGCACTTTGGAGATAGTACCTTGAGCGAGCTTCAGATTCCCAAATCCTTAGTGGAACCTCTTTCTACATGTTCTTCATGGATTCATGATTCTTCTTTGGAATCCCATATACATCAATATCATCCTCTCTTTGTCTTTGGAGCATTGAAGTTACGCCCATTCTTGACAGATGAAGAAAATCTTTGGCCTTGATCATCCATGTAATATTTCCATCGGGATAGAAATGAGCTGTGGCATAGAATTGCATAATCATCTCATCGTTCCAATTTGTCAACCGACCTACAAAGTCGCAACACCACATGCGGTGAAGCTTTCATGCACATGTGGAAAGAAGTCTCTGTGCTCTTAGCTGTCAATGTATACATGTAGGATCGAAAGTATGTCTAGAGGGGGTGATTAGACTACTTGACAATATAAAATTATACCTTTTGATAAAGACAAGTTTTGGCAGATTCACAATGATGATCAAGTCAAGTATCACCCTACATGCAATTCTAGAGTATAGGCAGCGGAAAGTAAATTGCACAAGTAGTAAGAGAGGTGGAGAAGAGCAAGCGCAATTTGGAACACGGAGATTTTTCTTGTGGTTCCGATAGGTGGTGCTATCGTCAATCCACGTTGATGGAGACTTCAACCCACGGAGGTAGCAGCTGCGAGAGTCCACGGAGGCTCCACCCACGAAGGGTCCACGAAAAAGCAACCTTGTCTATGCCATCATGGCCTCTCCCACGGAGGCTAGCCTTACTCGGGGTAGATCTTCACGAAGTAAGCGATCTCCTTGCCCTTACAAACTTCTTGGTTCAACTCCACATCTTGTGGAGGCTCCCAGCGACACCTAACCAATCTAGGAGGCACCACCCTCCAAAAGGTAATAGATGGTGTTGATGATGATGAACTCCTTGCTCTTGTGCTTCAAATGATAATCTCCCCAACACTCAACTCTCCTCACTGATTTGGCTGTGGTGGAAGAAAGGATTGAGTGGAAAGCAACTTGGGAAGGCTAGAGATCAAGCTTCATATGGTGGGAGTGGAGCAACTTGATCTCAACACAAGGGTAGTAGTTCTCTTCTCGAGAAATGTAAGGTAGGAGTGGTAGTTCTTTCGATGGCTCTCTCCACGAATGAAGAGGGGGTGGAGGGGTATTTATAGCCTCCACACAAAATCAACCGTTACACACATTTGACCAATCTCGGTCGGACCGAAGTTGACAACTCGGTGAGACCGAAAGTTCAAATCATGTGAGCGTTGGGATTTTCAGTGGGACGAAAATACAAACTCGGTTAGTCGATTAGTGTAAAGACTAGAGCTTGCCAATCTCGGTGGGACCGACTTCATCATCTCGGTGACACCTATTTGATGACAGAAGGATTCTGAAGCTTGGCAACTCAAGTTTCGGTGAGACCGAGTTGAGAATCGGAAAATCCGAGATTTCTAGGGTTTGGCTATATGGTGAGGTGGTTCATCTCGGTGTGGTGAGTTTGGAATATCGGTGGGACCGAGATTACTTATGAGTGTATAATGGAAGTGAAAGTTCTTGATAGTTTAGGAGATATATCACTAAGCACTTTGAGCAACGGATCATTATCATAACCTCATCCCTTTTAATAGTATTGGCTTTCCTATGGACTCAATGTGATCTTGGATCACTAAACCAAAAATGGAGTCTTGAGCTTTTGCCAATGCTTGCCTTAGCATTTTGAGGGTCCACTCTTGAGTCCTTGCCATACCCATATCCTTGAACTTTCTGAAATGATTCTCAAGAAACTATTAGTTCAATGATATATATGTTGTTATTAATTACCAAAACCACCGGGGATTAGTTGCACTTTCAATCTCCCCTTTTGGTAATTGATGACAACATATAGATCAAAACTTCGACATAGGATATAATCAATGAATAATATAAATAAGCTTTGAGAAGTATGTGATAAGCAAGAGCTCCCCTAAATTTGTGCATTATTTAAGATTTGCGTTTGAATGCAAATGCACAATCGATTAGGATCATGGGTCACTCTTCCATGTCACATACATCTTGGTGGGCGCACAAAATGATAAGAATGAATAGCATGCACCCAATCACCAAGACATGAGTAAATGGTCATACAAGATAGGAATAGCATATGATAAGCATTAAGCACACATTAAAGCATAATGCGACCAAGCACTCATTAAGGTAGCATGAAGCGTAGTATCAAACACGCAGAATGTCTCGAAATCAAAAGTATCTCAAAAGACCGCAAATGAGCGAAAGAGCAAAAGCGCAAAGACAAAAGCACTCTCTCTCTCGAAGTCCTATGATCTATACAATTTCTCCCCTTTGGCAACAAGTTACCAAAAAGTTCGAAAAGGCATAGAGCTAAGCGTCCTTGGGGACTCTGTTGGCGGCTCTATGCAGGTTGATGTTGGAGTTGATATGGCAGCATCGGTGAAAACTTGGTGATGTGCATCTTTGGAGGAGTGATCCTTTGGGCTGGGCTGGAGCAAGCTGATGGAGCTGTGGGAGGTCTTGAGGCTGTAGTCTGGTGTCATCCTTTGGAATAGCAGCTGATCGAGGTCTGTGGGAACCGGAGCAGTCTGTTCATAAGCATCTGGACTAAGTCATCCTGCATCTCACGCATAAGCTCTTCCTTCTCCTCTTTGCTTCCTCAATATCTGCCTCAAGCTTGTTGTGATTACTTGCACTTGATCGACTTCACATCGAGCATGGATCTTGTCTTCAACAATCCTCTCTAGGCTCTCCTGAGGCTGTACAATCTTGGCAGGCGTTGCTCAATCCTTTGGGTAGCTTCAAGTAGCTGTTCTCCAACACTCTTTGGTTTAGCTGCTGCTGCTTTGCTTCCTTGTCGACTTTGGCTTTCTTGGCAGCTTCAATCTTTGCTTGACCTTCAAGCGGCGTTGGATCCTCCTCATCCATCACAACAACATTATCTTCATGCTCAGGCTGCGATGGTAAGTGTGCTCTATCCAACAAGAATGTGCCCATGCCAAACTTGGCATTGATAAGCATCTGAATATCTGGGCAAATCCACACGACCTCTTACGGTCATTGCAGTCCTCTTAATAGTCTCAACTATCAAGTCCATCACCTTGAAAGGTGCCTTCTCATCAAGTATATGCAGCATGTTGATAGAGTATCCTCGATCATGCGATGATCTCGAACTTGGGCATCAAGGTATGCCTCGAATAGTGTTTGTGGTAGGAAGACTGCACTGGAGATAATACTGCTGAGCCAAGCTTCGATTCCTACATCCTTATTTGGAACCTCTTTGTACATATTCTTCATGGATTCATGGTTCTTCTTGGGAATACCATACACATCAACATCATCTTCTCTTGCCTTTGGAGCATTCAGAGTTCTGCCCATTCTTCACAGTTGAAGAGAATCTTTGGCCTTGAGTCATCCATGTGATCTTTCCATCGGATAGAAATGAGCTGTGGCATAGAATTGCATAATCATTTCATCATTCCAACTTGTCGACTTTTGACCTACAAAATCTGCAACACCACATGTAGTGAAGCTCTCATGCACATGTGGAAAGAAGTCTCTGTGCTCTTCACTTTGTCAATGTATTTCCAATCAACAAATCGGTGTATGCGGCACTATGGGCTTCTTGTCCATCAGCCGATCTCATAGAAGTCCTGCTTGCTCTCGGTGTGAAATCTGGGATCAACAGTAGTTCTTCTCCTCACGGCATATGGATCAGCTTGTCTCCATAGCTTTGAGACCTCTATCCTTCCTTTCCTTCATGTTTTGACTTGAGGATGAGCATCATTGTGAAGTGGCAGTTTACATCGAAGTTTGACAAGGCTGGTGCCTCATCATCGACACAGTGGTGGCACATCATCTTTCTTTTCTCGAGATCTTTGGAATGTTCTGTTGTTTTCTTGGGCTTGGCGGCGAGGCTTTCTTTGGAGCTGCCTTGGCTGGAAGCAGATGGCTTGGACTTTGAAGTGGCTCCTGCCTACGATGGCATCACCCATGAGCTTAGGCTTACGAGGAGGCTGGGGTGCTTCCTCATCATCATCTTCCTCTGCTGCTTCATCATGCACTATCCTCTTCCTCTTGGAAGTTTTCTTCACCTTGCTTGCTGTTGCCTCTTCCAAATTCAGCTTCTTGGCAACAGTGGATTCCTTCACTTTTCTGGTGCCCTTCTTTGTCTGCTGACCTTGAGGCTCTTTGGCAACAACTTTTCTCTTGGGCTTTGAGGAGACTTCTTCCTCAACAACAAAATCAGAATCCTCTTCATCTGAGTTCCTCTTCTTTCTGGCCCTGGTGGCTGCAGGAGGCAAACCACTTGGTGTACTCCTCTCACCATCATCGATGTTCTTTGGGATCGGGACTAGTGCTGCCTCTGGAATTTCTTCAATAGGTGACTCGACCTGTTACGGCTGTCCTTGGCATCGACATGGTGACAACTTTGTGAATAGATAAGGTGTGGCGAGTAGAAGAGTTATCACAAGCTAGAAGTTTTTGCAAACAAAATGAGTTCAAATTTCAGTTTTAGGTTTTCACGAAGACATTTCGGTCGGACCGAGTTTAAAATTCGGTGAATCCGAAGTGTTCAAGCGAAGCATTCACACCACTTTCGATTGGACGAAGTGGGTTTCGGTCTGCCGAAAACACTAGGGTTTCACTAAATCCTCATTTGGTCACACCGATTTGCACAACTTCGGTTGGACGAAAGGTGCTGATCAATGGCGAGGCCAAATCGGTCATCCGAGAATGTAAATCGGTCTCACCGAGATATGTTGGCGGAAACCTAACCTAAAACTTTTACTCGAATCTAGTCAAAGGAACTAATCTAGTGTTAGGAAGATTTCAATCGTGGCAAGATTACAGGCAAACCAAGCGTGCATTGAATTGGAGATGGGAGCACGAGTGGGATCAAAACTCACCCTAACTTGGTGGAGTTCCTCTCTGGCGGCAACAGCGCGGAGAAGATGTCCGTTGGCGGCGGAGACTGCTGGCGGCGCCTGGCGGCAACGGAGGCGATCCGGAGACCAAGGCGGCGGCGGCAAAGTCTTGAGGCGAAGCGTTTGAAGTAGAAATCAGCGGCCCTCGGAGTATATATACCCCTTCTTTGTCGGTGGGACGAGTTGTAAAACTTCGGTGGCACCGAGATGGATAGCTATGAGGCAGTTATGCACTTGATCGCCGAAATTCACAACTTCGGTTTCACGAGGTGAAAACCTAGATCAATCTAAAGCGTTTTCGGTTTGACCGAATTTGAGTTAGTCGACCGAAATCACTTAGAAGGTTTTGGAAGTTTAGCCTTTGACGGATCGGTGGCTCAGAGTGCTCCTCACTCGGTGGGTCAGAAAATGACTTGTTCAAAGTTTGTGATGTAAGCATGAATAGAATTTGAGACAAGAAAGCATAGATAGCTAGGGAGGTACTTAGGCATTCTTGTCCATCCATTTGGTCGGAAAAATCAAAAGACCAAAGCAACAAATGGATGTCCTCGAATGGATAAAATCATGCATCCAACATGCTCACACAATAAGATAGCAAATGAAATATGTGTCAAACATGCACAATCAAAACTCTAGCTACTATCACACAATTTGTCGATGACTAGGTCATCTTTATATGAGTATATTGACTTAGGAGTCAAATGAGAACATTTGATCATAGGTCATACTCATCGTTTAAGCACAAGTGGGGTTACCACTTTTACATAAAGCATTAATGTGTTCACATCATTTGAAGATGCTTTAGCTCAATTCTTTAGAGCAAAGCTCCCCTAGATGTGAGAACCCTTTTAAAGGTCAAACTAACCTTGGGTTGTCGTAGAAGACTTCATGTAGATGTTGAAGATGTGGATGCTCAATGTTGATGAAGATCATCAAGAGTTGGGAGCAATCCTTTGGATTGGGCACTTTCAATACCTACATGGGTTAGTCCCACAAGGAACAAACAAGGATATCCATGGACATAGATTGAAGTTCACAATAGATGATGTCCATGAAAGCAATGATTACCTTGTCCCTTGACTTACCAACAAGAGGGTTTGTGACTCCATGAACTAGTGCAAGATGTGGAAGTTGATTGCACAAGTTCTTGCCAAAATATATGTGAGTGAAGTATGTTGGCGGAGTCACCCTCAAGAACTCTCTAGTTCTTCTTCTTCGGGATCCACATCATCTTGATGGGAATCCTTGGGGTTGTAGTTGAGCTTGACGAAGTAGAACTTGATGTTTCCTTGGGAACCCACTTGACCATGGCTTGAGGTGCTTCAATAAATGCATCAATCTCCTCTTGAAGCTTGTCCTTGCCTTTTAGCTTGTGGTCTTGTGGTGGAAGGTCATCTTGAGCTTGTTCCACATTGGAAGAAGTAGGATCATACTTCTCCTTTTGAGAAACAAACTTTGGAGTGGGATATTGACCTTCTTCCCATTCAACACCCTCGGCGTTGAACTTTCGCTCAAAACCAATTCCTTGATTCTTCGGTGCCTTCCTTGCTTGCGAACAATTTCCTCAAAGTTCTTGCTTCGGCAAGGCTCTTGTGAACACCTTTCTCTATAATCCCTTTCAATAAACTATTTTCTTGCTCAAGTGTAACTTGGCTTGAAACATTGTTAGTGGAATCAAGAGAACTACTAGAAGCAACAATATTGGATTTAGCATGGTTATTGTTACTATTAGATGAAGAATTTTTCTTATGCTTGTCATGCTTAGATTTAATAGGTGGCAAGAAATTAGACAAGAGAAGTCGTTTGGCAAGATATGAAGAACTCTTCTTTCGAAGATCGTCATTGATTGCTTTTAGAAACTCATGTTCTTGCTCTAGATTGAGCTTCTCGAAGCGTAGCTTCTCATGAGATCTTAGGAGCTCTCTATGATCTTTTTGAGTTGTTTCATGAGCTAACTTAAGAGTGTTTAGTTATTTAGTTAGACGCTCAATCTCCTTCATAGCATTGTCATTCGACTCTTCTCGACCATAAAGACTACTAGCATGTTCATCATTACTAGGCTCACTAGATTTATCATGTAAGAGCTCATCTTCACCAAGAAAGTCATCCTCATCACTATCAAAGTCAATGAATTCAGGGTGTGATACCTTGGGGCCTTTAGCCATGAAGCATCTTCCAATTCCCTCATTTGGTGAATCAAATAAGTCGTAGGAGTTGGAGTTGGAGGACACGAGAGCAAGACCGGCAACACCTTCATCTTGACTGTAGTCGGAGTTGGAGTGATAGCTTCTCTCGGATTGATTGTCGGTCGGGCGGAGACCCATTCACCTACATGAGCTTGATGTTTTCTTCTTGTGTAGCTCCTTGATGACTTGTCTTTCCTTTCCGAATCCTTGCTTCTCGAGAGGGTCTTCGTTCATAACGATCATCTCTACTCCTTCTCTCTTTCGAGGTGACTCATCTCTTGAGCTTCTTCTTCTTGGAATTCTTCTCTTCTCTTGTGGGGGCGAACACTCATTTGAGTAGTGTCAGGGTCTTCCACAATTATGCAGATTCGATCACGACTAGAAGATCTCTTTTCATCATATGATCTAGACTTTGAGCTTCTCTCTTTGCTTCTACTCTTGTAGAATTTGTTGAAGTTCTTCACCATAAGGCTTATCTCTTCATTGGAAACTAACTTGTCACTTGAGGTTGTGGGAGCATCACATGTAGCTTTGTAAGCACCACTTGACTTGTTGTGAAGCTCTTCCTTATCCTTAAGTGTCATCTCATGAGCAACAATTCTTCCAATGACTTCGGTTGGCTTGAGATTCTTGTAGTTTGGCATCATTTGGATCAAAGTGCTGCGGTGTCATACTTTCCATCAAAGCTCTGATACCACTTGTAGGATCGAAAGTATGTCTAGAGGGGGGGTGATTAGACTACTTGACAATATAAAAATTATGCCTTTTGATAAAGACAAGTTTTTGGCAGATTCACAATGATGATCAAGTCAAGTATCACCCTACACATGCAATTCTAGAGTATAGGCAGCGGAAAGTAAATTGCACAAGTAGTAAAGAGAGGTGGAGAAGAGCAAGCGCAATTTGGAACACGGAGATTTTTCTCGTGGTTCCGATAGGTGGTGCTATCGTCAATCACGTTGATGGAGACTTCAACCCACGGAGAGTAGCTTGCTGCGAGAGTCCACGGAGGCTCCACCCACGAAGGGTCCATGAAGAAGCAACCTTGTCTATGCCATCATGGCCTCGCCCACGGAGGGCTAGCCTTACTCGGGGTAGATCTTCACGAAGTAAGCGATCTCCTTGCCCTTACAAACTTCTTGGTTCAACTCCACATCTTGGCGGAGGCTCCCAAGCGACACCTAACCAATCTAGGAGGCACCACCCTCCAAAAGGTAATAGATGGTGTTGATGATGATGAACTCCTTGCTCTTGTGCTTCAAATGATAATCTCCCCAACACTCAACTCTCCTCACTGATTTGGCTGTGGTGGAAGAAAGGATTGAGTGGAAAGCAACTTGCGAAGGCTAGAGATCAAGCTTCATATGGTGGGAGTGGAGCAACTTGATCTCAACACAAGGGTAGGTAGTTCTCTTCTCGAAATGTAAGGTAGGAGTGGTAGTTCTTTCGATGGCTCTCTCCACGAATGAAGAGGGGTGGAGGGTATTTATAGCCTCCACAAAATCCAACCGTTACACATTTGACCAATCTCGGTCGGACGAAGTTGACAACTCGGTGAGACCGAAAGTTCAAATCATGTGAGCGTTGGGATTTTCGGAAGGAGCGAAAATACAAACTCGGTTAGTCCGATTAGTGTAAAGACTAGAGCTTGCCAATCTCGGTGGGACCGACTTCATCATCTCGGTGACACCGATTTGATGACGAAGGATTCTGAAGCTTGGCAACTCAAGTTTCGGTGAGACCGAGTTGAGAATCGGAAAATCCGAGATTTCTAGGGTTTGGCTATATGGCTGAGGTGGTTCATCTCGGTGTGGTGAGTTTGGAATATCGGTGGGACCGAGATTACTTATGAGTGTATAATGGAAGTGAAAGTTCTTGATAGTTTAGGAGATATATCACTAAGCACTTTGAGCAACAGATCATTATCATAACCTCATCCCTTTTAATAGTATTGGCTTTCCTATGGACTCAATGTGATCTTGGATCACTAAACCAAAAATGGAGTCTTGAGCTTTTGCCAATGCTTGCCTTAGCATTTTGAGGGTCCACTCTTGATCCTTGCCATACCCATATCCTTGAACTTTCGAAATGATTCTCAAGAAACTATTAGTTCAATGATATATATGTTGTTATTAATTACCAAAACCACCGGGGATTAGTTGCACTTTCAACTTCGATCAGCGTGTCGGTGTCTGCGACTATGGGCTTCTTGTCCATCGGCCGGTCTCATAGAAGTCTGCTACTCTCGGTGTGAAATCTGGGATCTCTGGCAGTTCTTCTCCTCACGGCATATGGGTGACTTGTCTCCATAGCCTGAGACCTCTATCTTTCCTTTCCTTCATATTCTCAGCTTGAGGATGAGCATCATTATTTCGTGGCAGTTTCTGTCGAAGTTTCAGCAAGACTGGTGCTTCATCATCTGACACAGCTGGTGGCACATCATCTTTGTTCTTTTTGGATCTTGGAATGTTCTGTTGTCTTCTTTGGCTTAGCGGCAGGCTTTCTTTGGAGCTGCCTTATTTGGAAGCAGATTGCTTGGGCTTTGAAGTGGCTCCAGCCACGATGGCATCACCCATGAGCTTGGAAGCTTACGAGGAGGCTGGGGTTCTTCCTCATCCTCATCTTCCTCTGCTGCATCATCATGCACTAATCTCTTTCTCTTGGAAGTTTTCTTCACTTTGCTTGCAGCTTCTTCCAAATTTAGCTTCTTAGCAGCAGGTGGACTGCTTGACTTTTCTGGTGCCCTTCTTGGTTTCTTGACCTTGAGGCTCTTTGGCAACAACCTTCCTCTTTGGCTTTGAGGTTACCTCTTCCTCAACAACAAAATCAGAATCCTCATCATCTGAGTTCCTCTTCTTTCTAGCCACAGTGGCTGCGGGGAGGCAAACCACTTGGTGTACTCCTCTCACCATCATCGATGAGCTCTTTGGGATCGGGACTAGTGCTGCCTCTGGAATATCTGCAATGGGTGTCTCGACCTGTTACACATCTTTGGCATCGACATGGCTGACAACACTGTGAATAGATAAGGTGTAGGCGAGTAGAAGAGTCATCACAAACTACGAGAAGATTTTGCAAAAAAATGAGTTCAAATTTTAGTATTAGGTTTTCACGAGAAGACATTTCGGTCGGACCGAGTTTAAAATTCGGTGAATCCGAAGTGTTCAAACAGAAGCATTCACACCACTTTCGGTTGGACGAAGTGGGTTTGATCTGCCGAAAACACTAGGGTTTCTGAGAATCGTCATTTGGTCACACCGATTGCACAACTTCGGTTGGACGAAAGGTGCGATCACAATGGCCATAGGCCAAATCGGTCATACCGAAAATGTAAATCGGTCTCACCGAGAGATGTTCGGAAACCTAACCTAAAACTTTTACTCGAATCTAGTCCAA
>JAHHZJ010009079.1:0-16154 GCA_021437245.1 Aegilops speltoides
AAAATATCTGAAATCTTGCACGAATATCATGGTTCAAACCACCAAAAATCTATTCATTGTATCATCTTTAGATTCTTCTATGTCACAATGATGCATATAAGATTTGAACTCTTTGTAGTAAGCATGGACAGTGGTGTTGCCTTGTTTAAATTGTTCAAATTTGCGAAGCAATTCAGCGATAGTAAGGAGGGAAAAATGTTGTCTCATTACATATTTCAAATCTTTCCAAGTTGTGGGTTGGTTATCAATATTTTTCTTACAATGCACTCTCCACCAAACTGAAGCAAAACCGGTAAATGCTCTAGTGGCAGCTCGTACTCGCTCAAGTTCGAGAAAAGTCATGGTTACTAAAAACTTGTTCTACTTCAAACTCCCAAGCTAGATAAATAGCAGGATTAAATCTACCCTCAAATGACGGTGAGATAACCTGACCATGTGGTTGTGTGTGTTGTCCCAACTCTCGTGATGGTGAAGATGTGTCAAGTCGTCCAAGAACTTCTATCTCGGAACCTGTCATGATTAGTAGAAACAAGAAACAAAATTAGAATAATGTTCCTATGAACTACTAGGATGTGGTTGTAAAGTGCTCACGATAAAGCAAATATCAATATCTTACAAGTTCTTACCATCGGCGGTGGTGACAGAGCAACCAGCGATGTCAAATAACTCGAAGATTGTGTAAAGCGATTGCCGAGAGGCGATACATATACGATGTAGAAATATGTGGAGCTGGGTTGGCTATATATGGTAGCAAAAGATTAGCAATAATCAATTCGAGAGATGCAATGTTGAATAAGCGCTCAGCGGATTACTGTCTGGTCTAGGCTAGAGCCGGACTAGAGGCGAGCCTAGAACACTAATGAGGTCGCAGCGTAGCACAACTAGCATCAATGAAGGTTACTAAGTAGCTCTTGACAGCAAGATATGAGTGAAGATCTAGCGGTAGTGAAGATAATGATGAAAAACAACTACCAAGCAGGGACATACCAACTCTCTCTCAACTTTCCTCTTGAAAAGTTTGAGCCAATTTTCTAATAAATTCTTTCAAAGAATGCTACTAACTCAAGCTTTCAATGCAAAAGAATCACTCAATTCCGAGTTGATATGAGGTCAAGAATTCTAAAACTGGCTGAAAAATTGGAACAAGCTGTGTTCATGAACTTGAGAGGCAAAACACCTATTTAGAAGCCGATTTTGAGGTGTCAAATATTGAACTAGCTTCTGCAACTATTTAGATCGGCTCGTCGCTAGCTTTAATTTGAGTACTCACGGAGTCAAAACGGACTTCGTATGAGGAAGATACACCTGTTTTACTGAACAGTCGCAAAACAGATTCAATCGAATTCAGGTACGAGATTGATTCTAGATAGATCCGATTTTTTCTTCTCTCTTTTTTCCTCACACTTTTTTTCTTTTTTCTCTCTCTTTTCTTTTTCTTTCCTTTTTTTCTCTCTTTTTTCTCCCTCTTTCCAAGACAAACTAGATAAGATGCAGATTGGATCTGGCGAAGATGTGAATGACCTCAACTATGATTATGACAATGAAGCAGTAGCGTGTACGTGGTGAAATTAATAGATGGGATGGTGGACAACGGGCGCATAATGATGCAGCGGCGTGACTAATGTGAACAGAACTTCGAAACTCTAAAGGAACTAGGCACTAAGACCAGCAACTCAACACGGCGATGCAACCGATAATTCAATAATGCAACCAATGAAAAGAAAATTGCAAAGGCTCGGTGGCTTGGACAAAGGGTGAATAGATCTAACTATTTTTGTGGCTTTTCTTGGACAATAGGTAAGAAAATAAATTTAATCTAGAAAACTGGAAATTCTCACGAGCAACCTGGCTGATACCACTTGATAGGCGGGGTGTCCCGATCTTCGATGAGATGATAACTATCGATTTGGTGGAGCGACTTTGACGATCCGACTACAAGCGTGCCTGACGTTGCGCCTTAGCAATCGCTAAACCAACTCCGAGGTTATTGACCGCGCGGAGCACAATCAACGACCACGAAGGTCTATTCCTGCAAGCAATCGAAGAACAAGCAAGAATATGATAAAGCAATCTGAATATTGCGAGTATGTATGAAGTATTGAATAAGGTGGGGATCCGTGGCGGTCTTGGTGCAGTCGTTGGACACAAGCGAAGTACGAAGTTGCAATGGCTAACTTTAACTAAACAAATCCCGACAAAAGCTACTAGATGGATCTACTTATATAGGAGCAAGGGTGGCGGCCAAGGAGGTGGGAGGGCGTCCCAAGGCAGCCTAAAACTAACCCTAGGTCGTACAAGGCCAATGGGCCCAAGTGGAGGTGACGTAACACCTTTGGACTTGTAGGTTTGACTCGGATTCTGTGCAGCGTCAGTTGTTTTCTCCACAACTCAACGCTCGGACGGATTTTAAGGTGATTCAATTGTGCTGCAAAGAGCATGAAATCTTCTTTCCAACAAAAAAGAATCACCCAATTCGGAGTCCGTATGAAATAGTTGTTGGCGTTTTGAGTCAGGTATATCATGCAGTCGAATCTGAATCAGAACGTGAGAGACTTGGACTCTATCTTCTCTTGGGACAAAAGTGACGTGAGAGGACTTTTGAACAGCAAATAAACATCTCTTTCTTCCTTATCTTCATATGTGGATTGTACAAATGTCCCTACACCTGCAATTAGACAAAACACAAAAGTGTGTGAAGTATTTTTGTTACGGATAACATATATAGATTATTGAATAGTTTGCACTAGAAATCACACGACAAATATGCATGTATGCAATATTTTGGTCATATACAAAGGTACTCATGTCCTCATCGAGTGCCTGCATCAGCTGAGTTGACTATAAGAGGTAATGACAAAGGTACAGATTTTCCACTTTTACATGAGAATGATGCATGCCTATTTAACTTGAATACATCATGTGTTGAGGTACCACTACTTTGATCACACCACCTATTTCAGAGGATTATGTTGATAATTTAACTTTGCCATGTGATCAAACAACTGAAATACCAACAATTTTGAGAGCACCTATTGAATTAACTGTTGATGCAAAAGAATCAATGTTTAATCACTTTGATATACCTCTAATCTTGGTGATGATTCTGTGTCGAATGACTCATTGCATGTTTGCTTATCTAAGCATGTTGTAGCATGTAAATTTGATTCAAATAAGGTGATGATGAACATTGTCAATCTTTTGAAATAAATAAGAGCATCACTTATATGTGCAAACTGAGTTGCAATATTTTCATGCCTTTTAGTTCTTGTGCTAATTTGTTGGCTTAAGATTTTATGAACTATGCAAGTTACTCATCTATTCATGTGTCATATAGGCAAAAATCAAGGGAAGTAAAAATGGATGACGTATACATATACAACATGTACACCTTGTCTCTTTTGTTAGCACATTTCAGATTCATAGCTTGCCGAGGCTTATTTTGTTTTCAAGAAGGGAGGATGATGAGGACATGACTACCTTGGATAAGACCAAAAATATTGCATACATGCATATTTGTCGGAGTGATTTCTAATGCAAACTATTCAATAATATATTTATGTTATCCGAACAAAAATACTTCACATACTTTTGTGTTTTTGTCTAATGCAGGTGTGTATTTAAGTTTATTCATACGAATAAGGGAAAAAAGGAAAGAAAGCTTGGAATTGCTGTTCAAAAGTCTTCTCAGAAACTTAGGTGCTGAAACAGAAAAGATCAGACTGCAGACCTCTGGACTCCAGTGTTCTTCGGTGGCGACGGAGTCCAGGTGGCGTGACAGGAATTGGACAGGCTTTAAAAATCGAGTTTGTTGGAGGATGCCGTGCTGACCAAGACCATCTGATACGTGCAGTTATAATCAGCTATCATGCTTTTCTCAGATCGTCAGTGTTGACATAATGTGGGGAACTAATATATACTTAAGTTATCATCAGAGTATATCTCAATAGCAGCTGGATTGCTTCTTGGGAGTTTTCAATAATCTTTTCTTCTTCTTTCTCTGAAAGGTTAGCACTAATAATAATAGGATATATTTCTTTTCATCAAGATAAGCATACTCTAGATTATCGGGTAATGGTTTGAGTTCAAACAGGATCACCCTTGGGTGGAGGGGGATCCCCAAAAATTTCAACAGGAAGGTTATGTTTTAGCATAGGTTCTGTTTAAGGAACACTTCATCTATTTCTTCCCTTTCCTTCATAAACATATCGTTTTCATGGTCTAGCAAATATTGTTCTAACAGATCGAGTTGGAGGAACAACAATGGAAGCAAGACCAATAATCTCATCCTTACTAGGTGGTTCCCTTTCACGAGGTTGTCTACTAAACTTAGCGAAATTAAACTCATGAGACATACCATCTATGCCACTTGATGACAATATTCTTTTCACTATTAATCTTAGCACTAGTGATGAGGACATCAATACCATTGTTACACCCACAACCCTCTTGCTATACATCTTGGACCAATTACTAACTCGGCATGCCAACTAAATTACCGGTACTTTCGTTTCTTGGTAATGATTCTAATATTCATGAGAATATGATCTCTGCCTAAATTGGATACATTTGTTTTGCTTACAAATGAAGGGCCTAGCTTGGAGAAGGATGAACAATTGAGCAAGAACAAGCATGGAGATGATGGCAGGCGCAAGGGGGACAAACGGAGTTACAAGTGATGATTTCAGGGACTTTGGAGCCACCATAATGAGTGCATGAAGCCTTGGACGAAATATACAAGATGCCACTTCATAAATTTCGTCCGGAGGCTATTCTGGGTCTTAATCACCTTATTATTGAGCCGAGCCCATGTAATTCCGAAATACATAAGTATAGGCTAGTTTTAGAGTCCGTATGTGTGGGAAACAAGAGATAGGGTTACTTTGGGACCCCTCCACCAAGGGCCACGAAATTCACCCCTCTTCCTCCATATATACAGCCCTTAGGGCACCGTTTAGACTTTGAGTTTTGTTTAGATTAAAGTTACGCCATAGCTTGCAACAGCGTGCCGTTTGTGTTCGGCGACCGAGACAAAAGGCGTCTCGAAACCCCCTTGATCAATAAAGCTTTCATCTTATATTAGCAATATCCAGTTGCAATCTCAGTTTCTTGCTTGTTCTTCGTTTGCTCGCGGAAGCAGACCCTCGTGGTCGGAGTTGATCGTGCTCGGCGTGGTCAATAACCTCTCGGATTGGTTTAGCGGTTGCTAAAGGCGGCGTCCTCGCTGCGTTACGTAGTCGGATCGTCAAAGTCGACTTCCACCAGCGAAATCCACCATCTCATCGAAAGAGCAGGACACCTTTGCTTCTATCAAGTGGTATCGATTTCGAGGTTGCTCGGTGAGATTTTACGGTTTATAAATAGTTTAGATCGAGTCTGTTCTTCATACCTATAGTCCACGAAAAAGCTAAAAAAATTAGGGTTAGTTCATCCCATCCGAACCAATCGAGCCTTTGCATAATCTTTTTGTATTTGCTTTGTTGAATTTGCGGTTGCATCGTTGTGTCAAGTTCTGGTCTTAGTGTCTAGTCTTTTAGAGTTTGAGTTACATTCACGGGTTGTCCGTCGCCGCTGCCATATACCACCACCACATATTCACGCCAATCCGAATCCATATATGCCACCACATATCCGCCGCCATCACGCCCATCAAGTCCACCTGCAACATATATCCGCCACGGTCCGAGTTCCACAGATTCATCTCCGCCACCGGTCGAGTTCCACAGTTCATCTCCGCCACGATCCGCGTCCACCGGTTTCATCTCCGCCACGGTCCTAGTCGAGTCGATGGTGTTGCATTGTTCTCGATTTCGAGATCACGCGATACTCAGAGTCGTGTGAGAAGGACTCGAACTTGAGCCATCCGTAGAAGAAAAATAGTTCAGTTTCAAAAAAAACTAAGTGCGGAAATATCGGCTAGGCAGTTTTAGACCATTTGTAGAATTTTCGAAAAAATTTGTTCGGAACAAAAAAGAGAGGAAAAAAGTGCAAAAATAATGTGAAAACAAAGAAAAAAAAATTCAGTGTGTGCTCCTCCCTTGTTTACGTGCGGTAGTGATTTTGTTAGTGTTCTGGGCTCGCGTCTCTGCTTGCGGTCTAGCCTAGGACCACCAGCCTGATACAATCGTTGGCGTTTATTCAACTTTACATCTCAAGATTGATTATTCTTTGACCTTTTTGCTACCATATTATAAGCCTTCCCAGCTCCACATACATCTCGTCGTGCGTTTGATTCTCCTTGGTAATCGCTATATCAAGCTTTGAGAGTTTGACTACAGCGGTTGCGATCACCGCCTCTGCTTTGGTAGAAGCTGGTAAGAATTTGAGATTTGCTTGACGGGTTTGTATTTGTCCACCCACCACCACCACCACTTCCTAGTAGTCACATGGGATCATATTCTTGTGTGTTTCTATTGCTGCTAACCATGGCGGGATCACAAGCCGATGAGGCCCGATTGGGAGAACACGGCGAACAAACAGCTACATGATAAGTTTCAGCTAATGATGATTGGACAGGTGCAAGATGTGCTAAACAGATTTGTGAGGCCATGGAAAGATAGATGACATTGAGAAGGCGTTTGAAACAAAGCGATAGCAAGTTTGATGAATTGCTCGCGTTTTCCACAACCACCTTGGCTGCACCTATCGCACCTCTGCAACAACAACAACTTCGCCCCCTTCGAATCGGTATGGGCCAGGCTCGGCGTGTTTGATGCGGAGCATCCTTCCATCATCCCCATGGACACTACATCATCACCTACAACACCACAAGGACCGATGGCGAGCGCGTGCAAGAGCTCTTCAAACGGTGACATCACTCCTCTCACAACTCTCCTTGATTCACAAGAGACATGGTTACTACCTCAAGCGGAAACTCTATGCATACTCAGGCACCAAGGAGTAAGCCCATGAAGAACTAAGAAGCAAGGAGAATCGAGCGGAAGACATCTGCTTGAGCGGAGGAGAAAGCAACCCGAGGACGAAGAGGCGGGCGATCGGACGAAGGCCAGGCGATCGAGGCAGCCGGATGATCCGGACCCGGTCCGGACGATCCGCTAACTCCACGAAGCGGCAGAACCTCACGCTGAACCGGATCATCGGACCGAGCCGGATCATCCGGACCCGCGGATCATCCGGACCCCGCTTGACGTCCGGCCCTCGGCCGGACATCCGGCCGTCGCCGCTCCTGGCCGACCCTCCGGCTCATCGAGGGCTCCACCGGATCATCCGGACCGGCCGGATCATCCAGGACCCTCGTCCAGGAGAATCCGACCAGGCCTTTGTCTTGGCGCGTGTTAAGCTGAGCCCATGTACCCCTCGCCCAGACTCTATATAGGACCCCTCTCCTCACTTTGAGACTTAGCATTGGATTAGCTCATATTTGTGTGTGAGAGACTTTGCTCATCCACGGTACTTCTCCACGGAGATCAGGACCTCCCTCTAGGGAAGATCCATGGATTCAAGACCCCTATCTGGGAAGATCCCTCGTGGATTCAAGACCTCCTCCGGGGAGAAAAGCGGCTACCTTTGTATCTTTCCTTTGTTGATTTTGGACCATGTATCACTCGTGCTTGATGATCTAGACCTTGTGTGATCGATCTCTTGTCGGTTGAGTGTTTCTCTCGTTCTTCCCGTGATTTCCTCTCGTTCTTCCGTGCGTTCTTCGTGTTTCCTCCGTAGGATCCCCTCAAGCGTGAAAGATCGGTGAATTAGGGTTCCACCTACATCATATGGTATCATGAGCCACGTTGATCACGTTTTTGGAGCCCCTACCTCGTGATTTCTAGCTTGATTTTGTTGTTTAGTCCTAAAACCCGAAAATCCCCACAAAAATACCCCCAAAATTTTTGTGATTTGTTAGTTTTGATGATGTTTTGTTGTTTTGATCAAGTGGATTGATTGTGTAACTTCGTGGATCTTGTGTTTCCCCACCTTCTCCCCTCGAAATCCACCCAAAATCCCGAAATCGTCAAATTTCTCCCGTTTTCAAGTTCTTCCGAGCGGTTCCGTGCGTGGTTGACCTGCCGGATCATCTAGACCAAGTCCGGATCATCCGGGCGTGCCGGATCATCCGGCTCTGGCCCGGATCATCCGGCTTCCTCTCCGACTCTGCAATTCTGCAGTTCTCCTCTACCACCTATACCACCCACACATACATACACCCTCCCACCCATCCACCACCACTTCCATTTGCAAAACCCCAAGACACAACCTCCGTACTTCCATTGAAGTTGAGTTCGACAATTTGAGTGAGATTTCCGTGTCCTTTTGTGTTTGGCTATTTAGTAGCGGTGTGACATCAACAACAAGCGCTCATTTTGGTCGCCTACTCATCTTCGCTACGGATGATAACATCGGCGACATCTTTGTCAAATCTTGCAATTGCATTGATAACCATCATATACCATCTTTTGCGTTGCTTACCCATTGAGACTAGCCATTGAGTATTGCCGCAGCGTGACTTGTGCACATTAGTTGCATACACCATATCATACATACAATCGAGGTGCATATCTCAAAATCAACTTGTGTGTCACAAAGTTGTCATTGCATACACAATTGCAATCTTAGTTAAATCAAGTTTGCATAAGAAAAGAGCTCAAAGAGAAAGAGCCACTCAAGCTTTTAAGCAAAGAGGAAAGATAAGCAAAGAACTTATAAGCAACAAGCATAGCATCATACAACATTAAGATTGTCATATAAGATCATCTTGGATCATTGCATCGATACACCATACATATAGCATCGTGGGATAGAGATCGTTGCATTTTTGCCTAGTAGGTTGTGCACAAGCTCCATATCCGCCTATTGTTGCAATCGTGCTAGCGTCTCTCTAGTATTGATGCAACAAGAGCATTTTCGTGGATTCCACATTTTGGCTCACTTTTGGTTTGCACAATCCCATTTATCTATTTAGCGTGTGTTTCCGTGTAACTACTTGCTTGGTCTACTTGTTGCATATCTGAATTTGCGAATCTTCTTCAACATTTTGAGTCAAGCTAACAGTTGCAATCAATTTTGTGCCACCATCCTAACCAAACTCCACCAAAAGCTTTTACTTGTGTAGGTGCGAGAATCGACAAGGATCGGTACCAATAGTGCTATTTCATTGTCGCATTTGAGTGAGCGTGATTCATCTTCAACCGGTCAAAGGTACATTGGTATTCATTCTTCTCCTTCTACCACTCACAATTTGCTTGAAATGATGGATAGGCCAAGTTCTTCTACAAATCCACTCTTCATTGAGCAAGGCGGCGACATGTCATCATACATCACCAAGAGCCACCTCTTTGGCGGCAGTGAGCTCTCCATCAAAGCAACAAGCAATGAGCGCGCGCGCCGACAACCTCTCCACCGACTTGCGACTCTCAGAAGCGTGCGAGATTACTTCGACAACAAACTCGTGCGCGCACAAGAAAGAGAATGATGCAAGAATGGGCCGAGATCCAGCGCCTTGTTGGTGAACGGCGTACTTCTACCTCTTCACACTCAAGGCGGACCACTCAAAGTCGCCACTCCAACGACTCCTTCTCCGACACAAGTACTGCGTCATCGAACATTCTTCGTCGAGCAGCGTCAAGACGTCATGCATCTACGCAACCCGCTACGACAAGAATCTACAAGCAAGTTGATGAAGAAGCTCCTCGTCCTCAATCGAGCCAAATGGCGTTTGCCCAAGCTCAAAGCGACAACGTCTTCACACCAACAAGAACAAAACGAAGCGCCTACACCAAAAGCAACAAGGCGTCGAGGCTCAAGCGTCTTCAACAACAACAACAACAGAAGCACAAGCTCTTGGTAGCGCGCGCCCTTCAAGCATCTAGTCGAGCTCTCGCCAACCCAATCGTGAAAAGCGCCAAGCAAGAGGAGCACTTCGAGAAGAAATACAATGAGAGGAACTACCATCAAGCGTGTGATAGAGGCAAAGGTGTCCGTCTTTCGATGAGATGGTGGATTTTGCTTTGGTGGAAGTCGACTTTGGCGATCCGACTACTGACGTCTGAGGGCGTCGGCATATATAATCGCTAAACCAACTCCGAGAGGTTATTGACCACGCATGGAACACGATCAACTGACCACGAAGGTCATTTCCTGCGAGCAAAGCGAAGAACAAGCAAGAAATGGATTGCAATCTGGATATCGCGAATATAAGATGAAAGCTTTATTGATCAAGGTGGGGTTCCGTGGCGCCTTTATGCGGTCGTTGAACACAAGCGAAATGCTGCGAAGTTGCAACTATGGCGAACTTTTAATCTAAACAAAACCCAAAGTCTAAGCGGTGCCCTAAGGGCTGTATATATGGAGGAAGAGGGTGAATTTCGTGGCCCTTGGTGGAGGGTCCGAAACTAACCTATCTCTTGTTTCCCATACGGACTCTAAAATAGCCTATACTAATGTATTTCGAAATTACATGGGCTGGCCCAATAATAAGGTATGTGACACCTAGAATAGCCTCTGGACGAAAATTTATGAAGTGGCATCTTGTATATTTCGTCCAAGGCTTCATGCACTCATTATGGTGGCTTCAAAGTCCACGAAATCATCACTTGCAACTCCATTCTTGTCCCCTTGTCCATGCCATCATCTCCATGCTTGTTCTTGCTCCAATGTTCATCCTTCTCCAAGCTAGGCCCTTCATTTGTAAGCAAAACAAATGTATCCAATTTAAGCGACATCATATTCTCATGAACATTAGAATCATTACCAAGAAAGCGAAAGTACACGGTAATTTAGTTGGCGTCTGTGAGCTCTAGTAATTGGTCCGGTATGTATAGCGGCGAGGGGCTGTGGGTGTAACAATGGTATTGATGTCCTCATCATCCTCCCTTCTTGAAATGAAGTCGTCCTCGACGGAGTTCATCTTCCTCACCAAATATGGCTTCAAATCTGCAATGTTAAAAGTGGGACTAACCCCAAAATCTGCGGGCAGCTCAAGTTTATATGCATTATCATTTACTTTCTCCAACACCTTAAAGGGACCAGCAGCACGTGGCATTAGCTTTGATTTGCGCAAATCGAGAAATCTATCCTTACGCCAAATGTAACCAAACAAGATCTCGGTGCAAACACAACATGTTTTCTACCCTTATCTCCGACAAGTTTATATTTAGCATTCATCGCTCAATGTTTTCCTTAGTTAACTCATGCATTTTAAAATCAATTTTGCACGTTCTTTAGCATCAAAATTAACCTTCTCCGAAGATGGAAGAGGCAACAAATCAATAGGTGCAGGTAGGAAACCATACACAATTTCAAAAGGCACATCTTAGTAGTAGAATGCAATGAGCGATTATAAGCAAATTCAATATGAGGCAAGCATTCTTCCCACATTTTCTTATTATTCTTCAAAACAGCCCTAAGCATAGTAGACAATGTTCTATTGACTACTTGGTTTATCCATCGGTTTGGGGTGACAAGTAGTACTAAAAAGCAGGTTTAGTCCAACTTAGCCCATAAACATCTCCAAAAGTGGCTAAGAATTTAGTATCACGATCTGAAACAATAGTATTTGGCACACCATGCAAGCGAATAATTTCACGAAAGAACAAATCAGCAACATTAATGACATCATCGCTTTTATGACATGGTATAAAGTGTGCCATTTTAGAGAATCTATCACGACAACAAATATGCTATCCTCCCTTCTTTGTTCTAGGTAAACCTAAAACAAAGTCCATAGATATATCCTCCCAAGGAACACTAGAGTGCGAGCAAAGGCATATATAAACCATGAGGATTGAGTCGTGACTTAGCTTTTTGACATGTAGTGCAGTGACGACAAAAGCGCTCAACATCCGTCTCATCTTTGGCCAAAAATGTGTAGCAAGTCGTCCTCCGTCTTCTTCACGCCAAAGTGTCCCATTAGTCCTCCTCCATCGCCTCCTGCAACAACAAAAGGCGAGCAGAGCTAATTTGGAATGCATAGCTTGTTGTACGGAACACAAATCCATCATTAACGACAAACTTGTTCCATGTTCTTCCTTCTTTACAATTCTGCAATACATCTTTAAAATCAGCATCATGCACATATTGATCTTTGATGGTCTCCAAACCAAATATTTTGAAGTCAAGTTGTGAAAGCATAGTATAGCGGCGAGACAATGCATCAACAATAACATTTTCTTTACCCTTCTTGTGTTTAATGACATAAGGGAAAGTCTCAATGAATTCAACCCATTTAGCATGTCTCTGATTCAGTTTAGCTTGACTTTTAATATGTTTCAAAGATTCATGATCAGAATGTATAACAAATTCTTTGGGCCATAAATAATGTTGCCATGTTTCTAAAGTCCGAACAAGAGCATATAATTCTTTATCATAAGTAGAGTAATTCAGACTAGGCCCTCAATTTTTTGAGAGAAAAGTATACAACAGGTTTGCCATCTTGTAATAACACACCTCTAATCCAATTCCACTAGCATCACATTCAAGCTCAAAAGTCTTATTAAAATCGGGGAAGTTGGAGTAAAGGGCATGTGTCAACTTATCTTTCAATACCGTGAAGGCTTCTTCACATGCGGTACCCCAAACAAAGGCACATCCTTCTTTGTAAGCTCATTGAGAGGTGCGACAATGGTGCTGAAATCTCTCACAAGCGCCTATAGAAACCAGCGAGGCCAAGAAACTCCTCACTTGTGTGACCGTTTTGGGCTGCGGCCAACTCTCAATAACTTCAATCTTGGCTTTATCAACTTCAATTCCTGTGGAGTAACAACATAGCCAAGAAAAGATACTCGATCGGATTGCAAAGGTGCACTTCCCAAGATTACCAAACAAGCGTGCATCACGTGAGCATTAAAAACAGCACGCGTAAATGTTCCAAATGTTCTTCCAAAGATTTGCTATAAATCAGTATATCATCAAAATAGACTACCACAAATCGTCCAATGAAAGCACGTAAAACTTCGTTCATTAATCTCATGAAAGTACTAGGTGCATTAGTTAACCCAAAAGGCATGACTAACCACTCATATAATCCAAACTTAGTTTTTAAATGCTGTTTTCCATTCATCTCCCAATTTCATACGAATTTGATGGTATCCACTCGCAAATCAACTTTGGAGAATATTGTAGAACCACTCAATTCATCAAGCATATCATCTAGCCTAGGAATAGGGTGGCGATAACGAATAGTAATATTATTAATGCCTCTACAATCAACACACATACGTGATGTACCATCCTTTTTCGGCACTAGAATAATAGGAACAACACAAGGACTAAAGGGATTAGCGTATATAACCTTTGTCGAGCAGCTCACATGCCAGCGCATAATCTCCTTCGTCTCCTCTGGATTGAGTGCGGTATGGTGCGGTTGGGTAATGATGCACGGGAATTAAGTCAATCTGATGCTCAATACCTCGAATAGGTGGTAATCCCGTGTACGTCTTGTGGAAAAGATGTCGACAAACTCTGCAAAATGTTATTAGTGACGGCGGGAGGCAAAGAAAGGAAACCGTCCTCGAATGAAAATAATGCCTCTTTGCACACAAAAGCATAGCAAACAGATTTGCTAAAATCTAGCTCATCAATATCAGATTTAGTGGCAAGTAAACATGCACTTTTCAATTTAATTTCAAGACAACACTAGATGGTTTATTATTAGGCTTCATATGTTGCTCAAATTCTTTTGCCACAATCTGATTTTCACTCTTATTTTCTCTTGTTTTGCTTTATTAGCTCTATTAATATCATCTTTCAAAATGGACTCAGGAGGTCATAGGAAGCAAAGTAATATTTTTATCCTTATGAACAAGAGTATCTTGATTGTTTCTACCATGGTGTCTGAAATTTTTATCAAATTGCCATGGTGGACCAAGTAATAAGGAACATGCTTGCATAGGTACCACATCACAATCAACATAATCGACATATGTAGAGATACTAAAATGCACACGAGCGAGTACGTGTTACCTTAACCTTGCATTTGTTGTTGAACCATTGGATGTAGTAAGGATGTGGATGTGGTCTTGTGGTGAGAGATAGCTTCTCCACCATCTCCATGCTAGCCAAGTTGTTGCAGCTCCCTCCATCTATGATGGCCTTGAATAGAAGCGTTCCTTCACAACTCCTTTGTATGGAACAAATTATGCCTCTGATTTTGCTCGACATGCCTGTTGCACACTCAAAACCACGTTGAGCAACTAAACATTCATACACATCGGCATCTTGGCAGCCATGTATTGTGTCTCATGATCAGAATCATCTCCACCGTGTTCCTCATGTGTAATAAGAGCCAAAGTCTCCTCATCATAGTCACTAGCGGACTCATACCCACCATCCTCGGTAGCAATCATCTGCGCTGAGATTTGCATTCTCTCATAAAATGTCCTCTTCCCTTACTGACGACAAATAATATCACTTGTGTGCCTGTTGGCGCCATGGAAGAAGAAGAGCTGCATGCTTGACCGCGGTGTGCTCTTGGCGAGATAGTGGTGGTTGTGCCACCTTTCTTGTATCCGCAGTTGGAAGTGGCTTTGAAGGAGGTGATGGTGCGGTGGAAGTAGATGATGCCGTGGTGTCCATGATGAAGGTCGACCTGCGAGAAAAGTTGATGTGGCGCCAATACTGTCGATCACGCACTTCACGTTCAGCTTTACAAGCAAGATGGAATAAGCGGTGATATTATTATAATCCTTATAGTCTAGAATAGTGCGAGATCTCTCTATTTAATCCACCCGGAAAAGCGTGCAAGCATAGCTTCATTCTCCTCAACAATACCACATCTAATCAAGCCAGTTTGTAATTCTGATAATATTCTTCTACAGAATTTTTCCTTGTCTTAAACTGCAATTTTGAAGTAATTCACGTTGATAATATGGTGGAACCCATGATGCGCATAGCAGTTTTCAAAGCAGCCCAAATAGGCTGAGATGGGATATAATCTACAATATTGGACCACCAAACACATGCAAAGCTAGTGTAAGCACAAGCAGACAGCATGAACACGTCTCTCCTCGGGATATTGTAAACATGTAAATGATTTATTCGATTTCTAACTCCAAAGTAAGATATATATCAGGAACATATCTACCCTCAAATGGTGGAATATTCAATTTCAGTTTAGGGAGATGGTCATGATCTAAATACTGAGGGAGCCCTAATATTGCCGTATTTTGCATGTGGGCGAGCTGGTGGTTGTGGTCTTTGGTGGTTGCGTGTGCCACGATGTTGATCAACCTCATCCTCCTCAATCGTCCACATACTCATCATCCTCCTCGGTACCACCAACAGCGATGGCGAGGCCAAAAAGCACCTGTAGCGATATGGCAATGACACGAAATTTTTACACGGCTCAATAGGAACACTGCGAGCTCGTCCATCTTGATTCGGAAGAGGCGTGGTTGTTATCGTTCTTGATCGATCGTGCTAGATGCGACCGGCCGTGGTTGTGGAAAAGCAGCGAGCAATTCATTAAACTTGCTATCAATCTTTGTTTCAAGCGTCTTCTCAATGCCATCTATCTTCTCCATGGCCTCGTCAAATCTGTTTAGCACATCTCTGCACTGTCCAATCATCATTTGTTGAAACTTATCATGTAGCTGTTTGTTAAATCGGGTTCTCCCGATCAGTCTCATCGACATGATCCTGCCATGGTTAGCGACAAATAGAAACACACAGAATATGATCCTCACGGGCTACTAAGAAGTGGTGGTGGTGTATCACAAACCCGTCAAGCAAATCTCAAATTCTTACAGTTCTTAGCCGGCCGGTGGTGATCGGCAACCGTTGTGATCAAAACTCTCAAAGCTTGGATATAGCGATTACGAGGAGAGTCCAACACAGCGTAGATGTATGTGGAGCTGGGAAGGCTTATAATATGGTAGCAAAAAGGTTGAAGCAATAATCAATTAGGAGATGCAAAGTTGAATAAGCAGCTCCAGCAGCCGATCTTGTGCTTGGTCCTAGGCTGAACCGTGTGCTAGAGGCCTTGAGCCTAGAACACTAACAAAATCACTTGTTGCTGCCGTAAACAAGAGAAAGAGCACACTCTTAATTTTTTTCGCTCTTTTTTTTCTTGCTTGCTTTTTTGGTGAAAAATCACTATAATCATGAGTGTCTCAAAACTCTTCGGGTCAAGCTGATAGGATGGGCACACAATTTTTCGACCAATTTTTTTATTACTGGACCCAAAAGCTGAAGCGATGTCAAAAAAC